>JADRCD010190056.1:0-14939 GCA_019843815.1 Montemys delectorum
TAAGACTGGTGGCCCTTGTCTCTCGGTATTTCTCACCTCTCCTGAACCTGTAAGTGGAAATGCAATCTTTTCATTTCTTCCAAAGAAGTTGATTTTGTCTGGGCCATTTAATAAGCAATGTCTGACAAAAGTGGACCGTCTGGCTCAGGTGCAGTAATTGCTACAGAAATTGGTTTTAGAGTCTTTGGGGAATTCTGCAGTTGAACCTTATCAAGTACAGTTTGTTCCAACACTCCTACAAATTTTAAGACCCTCAAATAACTTTCTGTTTGGCGCTTTTCTGGGTTATTTTAGGAAGTAAGCTTTAAGGAGCACTGCCTCTCGGCCCCACCAGCTCCTGGCGCTACTATCAATATTTCTCCTGGCTTCCTGAACCCAGACTCTGTTGCTGTTGGAGTCTTTGAACATGATATCAAAAGTCAGTTACGTGTGATGGATCTTTGAGTAGTGTCTTAGTTTTTAACAGCATTGAAAAGGAGGCAAGCTTGTAACTAAGCACCTGTTTGATGCCCATGTAGCTTTCAGGCAACTTACTGCTGTCAGATCACAAAGGGGGATTCATTTCTACTCCCCTACTCCCAAATGATTTCTCAGAATTTATAGTTGATGGACAGCACATGGGGACTCTTACTGCCCTACAATGTTTTGTAGAAAATTGATTGATAGTGTACAACCAAGAATATGGCTTTTTGCTTATGGCTTTTTAATCAATTAGCCCAGATGGGCAGTCTGTTCTATATAGGGCCCTGTGCTAGAAAACAGACTGGGTTTTCATCCCTCACTTTTGCTGTCCAATTATGCCTGGATCCAAAGGAGGACAGCCAATGGTCCTAAGCTGTCTACTTCAGAATTTCAAGAGACTCTGAGATAGTGCTTCTTAAAGTCAAGTCCCCAGACCAGAAACATCAGGTACCACCTTGGATCATGTTAAGAATGCAGGTTCTCAGAATGTGCCCCACACTTCTGAATCTTAAACTCTGGACCATGGGCTGCACAATCTATTTTAACAAGCCACACACCTGGGGATTTGTGTATGTCTGAATGCAAGAAGCTCTCTTTAAACTCTTTGCGCTACTTTTCAAAGTTCCCTTGTCCTAAAATAGTTGATGAAGTTTAGGTGTTTGAGTACAAATGTTGATAGTATATTTTAAATATTATTTGTCTAGTAAACATTTGCTGGGTATTTAAGGTCCAGACTCTATTGCATGTGCCATGAACACAAGTGAATAGTGGGTCATCTTGATGTGGCTGCTTTGTTATGAATAGGTTTTTTTTTTGTTTTTGTTTTTGTTTTTTTTGTTTTTTGGGTTTTTTTTTGTTTTTGTTTTTTTTTGTCACTGTTACATAAGCCAGAGCCCTATCTTGCTTTCTCACCTCTTGTCTTGGCTCAACCTGTAACTTCAAAGCAGTTATTGAAACCTCCAAATGGAGAGATTTATCAGAATAAAGGGGAAAAAATGGAATTGAAGCAGTGTAGGTTTGAACATCTGAGCTTTGAATGTCTACTAAGTCATCTCTGAGTCTCCTGGGACTTAAGGAGGACCTGTATCATTGAGTCTTTGTATATATTAAATGAAGGGACAGTGGGAGGGGCTAGGAACTGCTGTCTGCACTGAGGAAGCTGCCCATAGCTTCTACCTGTATGGTGGTGTGATGATCTTCTGCCTTACGGAGCATCCCAGTGGGTGCTTGATCCTGCACATTTGTGATGCCATCAACTGTAAATGACACTTTCCCCTCCATGGAGCACTGCATAGTAGGAAATGTCTCCCTACGTCATACTGATTCAATTTGGTGGCTGGCTGTATTGCAGCTTCAGAGCATAGGTGCCTTTAATTATGGCTTTGCAGAGGTGACCCAGTCCTGAAATTTCACTCCCTGTCA
This sequence comes from Montemys delectorum, assembly GCA_019843815.1. NCBI lineage: Eukaryota > Metazoa > Chordata > Mammalia > Rodentia > Muridae > Montemys > Montemys delectorum. Next base: position 1,885 of record JADRCD010190056.1, read on the forward strand.
AGGTCAAGGAGGTGATTTCTGTCAGAAAATATCAGATTAGTAAGAATGTAATCATGATTCCCCCAAGTTCTGAAAGTACATGCACACAGCAAATATCCTTTAATATATTGAATTTAGATACATCTAACCTCTTCCTGTTCAAAATGAAATATGCATATCTTGTAATTCCCTCATAGACTCATGAATAGAAGCACATTTTAATAGTTTCCCAGCTAAACTGTTTCAATCTGTCTCTGTTTTGAGTTTTCTAAAGCAAGCTGGAGGCTGAGCTATCTTTTGGTGAATGCCTCCTGATGAACAGGAATTACAGGTAGCAATAGAAGAGGCAGCCCAGGTGGAGGGGAGGGGCAGTGTGAGCAGAGGTGTGTGTGGGGGTGCAACTGGGGAGAGACTCTGCAGTTGTGGGTGAGTGTGTGATGGACAGGAGGCACTATAATGGCCTGCCTGTGCTATTTAGAGATTCTCAGCCATTTTCAGTCCAAATCAAAGAATAAGAATATGTCCCCCTAAATAAGCTCCAAAATGAGGAAAGAGCAGAGTGAAGAACATTTGGCAAGCAAAAGGGTGTGTTTTTCCTGTCATGAGCAGTATGCAGGTCACCATGTGTATGATGGTAACAACTCTGAGTTGAAGAGCTGTGAGCCACATCCAGGTAGATGCTATTAACCCAACATGTGGGATCAAGACAAGTTAGACAGAAACTGCCATGTGTCTTCTCTGGAGAGTGCAATCAGACCTGCTGTTTTCTGGGTTATTTCCAATATGTAAATTGTTTGAAACTTTGTGTATGTGTGTGTGTGGAGGGGGGATAGGGGTTAAATTCTATAGCATGGGCAGTAAATATATTTTGTTCTTACATTTTTTTACTTCTGCTATTGGAACTTAGGTACACACAAATAGTGTGTGTTTTTAGAAATGAAACATTTTCCACGTTGTTTATTATATGGTATGTGGGAACAGAACCTGTGAGTAATTTGTGAATATATTCAATATATTATTCACTGTGTGCAAAACCAGGTAGGTTTTAGTCTTCTTATCATTTTTTTCTTGTACCAGGAAAAAAAAATACTAAAATATCTTAAAGAAAGAACTGCCAATTTAATTTCATACTTCTCTCCCTTGTCCCCAGAATAGTCACATTTAAAATCTTTGTTACTGTTGTTGTTTTAAGAAAGGATGTCCTAATGAAGTCTAGGGTGACCTTGAACTCACAACCTTTTTGTCTCAAGTGCTGTGATTGTAGCCATGCACCATATACCCAGCTTGAAAGCATTACTGAGATGGTGAGTGAAGTTCTGACAACATGGAGTAAGAAAGCCTAGAGACAGTAAAAGTTTTCGAATAGAACTTTGAGAAAGGTAGATAGAGGAGCTGTTGGGCCCCAACACCCAAAGCTGGATACTTTGTAAAAGGAGAGAGACAGAGCTTGGAGGCAGGAGGAATAGACAGAGATGGGACAACAGGTTTGGTGAGGAGTTCTGTCCTCTGAGGCTGGACCAGATGGGTAAATGTGACCTTAAATTGACAGGATTGAGATGAGCCTGGTCCATAGACAAGAAAAAGTGGATAGGGTCATACTGTCTTTGGCTCCTAGATCTGAAGGAAATTGAGGGCCAAGCTCTATGCCTGATCATTTGAAAAGCTTCTTTCTACATCATGGACTTTGGCAAAGGCAGTTTTGTGATTCTAAGGATAGATCTGTCCTAGTGCTGTTTGGTTTGTTCTTTCAGCTGCATCTCAGGCCTCTGTCAAGACATAGAAGTGGCTCCTATAACCATAGGCCATGGATCCTCATATCAGGCATCGTGGCCTTGAGTTCTAACCCACTTCTAGCACTTCAGCTGTGAGTCCTTAAGGGATTCATTTAGCTTCTCATCTTCGGTGTATCTTGTTGGTTACTGAAAGATAAAGGCTATAATCTAGTAGGCCCAGGGCCATGTGAAACACACAGTAGTATGTTATTTGACTGATGCAAAGCATGCCAGTATTTTCAGAAGTAAAATTCGGGCACATTCACATTAAGCCTTTGCTTTTTTCTTTCCCTGGAAACAGAAGGATCTGGTGACACTGGATTATAGTCCTTCACAACAACAACACCTAGACACAGATGATTTGTGTCCCTTACTTTCCTATTCATTTACACTGCTTACCTCACCTGACTTTCCTTCTATGGTAGTTAACCCTTTTAGGTTGAATGGGAGGAAGGTGAAGTCTTTAAAGTCAGGCAAATCTCTGTCAACTGAACATTAGCTAACGTCAGCAATATCATCATTGTCATGAGCATTATCCAATTTATTCTCAAATTTTTAACCAAGTAGAGAATTAAAGTACTTGAATATGTTGCTGATGCTGTGGTTTCTCCCAGACCTCTTTAGCTAGTGGTTTTAATAATAAGTGGGCAATGGGCACTTTATCCTCACTCAAAAAAACCTCTTCTGTTTCAAGAGATGCAGACAGAAAACAAAACTAAAAGTCTGTTCTTTAACTGAGAGTTGACATCCTTTGGGCCCAGGAGGGGGCTAATCTGTGCTGTCTGGGACATCTGAGCTGCTACTAATGGAAAAAGAACCTTCCAGCAGGAATAGGGATGGGGGTGAAGCCCATGGAGGTGGATCTTCTCATCCCATTTCCCGGTAGTGGTCAAGATACTATTTCAGTAATTGATATGACTTTATGAATAATGGAGCAAGGATCAAAGGGATCATAGCATCTGCTTAATATGAAGATGTGCTGAGGGTGAGCCCTGGCCACTTGTCACTATAACTACACAGCCACCTAGAATTTTGATTTCCAGGAGATAGGAATGAACAACGGGTTGTAAGCTACACTGGAGTCATAGAATTTAAAAGATGAAGCATTTAAAGCTTACCTGGAGTCATGCTGAATTCTGAAGTCCACAACTTGGAGACAGTCATAGCTTGTCACTGTTTGAATTAATATGTATGTTTCTGTCCAGCTATCTTTTGTTCTCCATGTGTGTGTCTATGTCTGTGCCCCTTTGTGCTTTCCTATAAAGCCTCATCGTTCAGCTTACAGGGGCTAAGCTGGCTGCCACACTAAGAGGATGTTGGTCATTTTCAAGTCACAGAATGAACCTCTCCCATTGGACAGGGCTTCCTCATCTACCCCTCATTCCCATCTGAAGCTGTATGTGCTGTGAGTCTATGGAAGGATAGTGCCCCCAGATAGAGCAGCCTCCCTGCTGAGGATGTCACTAGACACCAGTAATCCCCCTTTTGTATGACCTATGGATATGTATAATGATATCTATCATTCCCCTCTCCATGGGCTGCTGGTAAGGCATAGCATTGCACCAGGTGCTTCAGCAGAAAAGCTGCCTCCATCACTAATCTGAAAAGCACTTTGCCTAGAAAGACACCTGAGACATGTAAGATATTAATAGCTGCTGAAGTTCGTCCCTGTGCAATTTAAATCCCTTCCCCGAGTTACATTTTATGGAGGGGGTGAAAGAAGGAGAGAAAAGCCTAGGATAATTATGAGAGGTTGTGGAAAAATATTTTTTGGCTGACTGAAATATTCTTGTTTTACCACCCACTGTAGTGCCTACTGGATTTGGTAATGAGGATTTTTATTTTCTTCCTTAAAGTCAGAGCCTGTTTTGACAGCTACAGATGCTGTAAATTAGGTACATTCTGAATATCACTGGTCCTGTGAGAAACTCATAAAAAGGGTCTCCTGTACATAAGTTAGGAAAGGGATGTGCATGGTATCTGCCTCCTAGTGAGCCCTCTTACTCATCAGAAGATAATGGGATAGGAGATCTTTCCTATAGAAACTTCTCTTCTTAACCTTGAACTTCCCTATTTAATTGAGGCTAGGTCCTTTCAAATGTGTTGCCCTATGTCTGGGAAGTTACTAATAATGTATCAGGATACAATGTGACTTGAAGGGAAGTAGAGCATCCTGGTGGTAGAGGTCCCAGCTGTGACTGTGGTAGAGAATGGGGGTGTCCCCAGCCTCAAATCATCAAGAGGAAGAATGTGTGCTCCTAGCATCCTTCTCTGGAACTCTGTCAGGCCTTTAGGTTATGAGATAGATACCAGGTATTTAGGATCTACAGAATACCAAAGAGGTCACCTTAGAGTTGAACCATTGTCTACAGCCAGGTTTGAGGTAACCTGTTCTAGTTCTGGATGTTAAACTTTCTTACAGATAAAGAGAATTATCACACAAGCTGAATAACAATACATAAAGATAAGACAGAGCAGAGCTTAGATTTTAGGAACAATCTCATGGTCCTATGAATAGGTCCTTCTACTACTATGGAGACACTGGTGGCTGTTTGGAGCAATCATCAAGAAATCCTTTTCCTATAAAAGTTTTTGCTTTAGGACAGGCAGCTGAAGTGGTTGTCTGTTTGGGATGGTCAGAAACATCCAATAGCTTAAGGGGCAAGCTAGTCGAATGCCTGCTTCATTGATGGAGAAACATACCAAGTTATGCAAAGACTTCTTCAATGGCACCATAATGCCCATAACATCAACCAAGAAAAACCACCATAACCACCAAAGAGTTTGGATCTTGGTGCTCAAGAAAACTTGAGCAATAGAGGGAAAACGAGTCAGGTGGAAACCCTAAAGTTACTCAAACACACTTGCACATTCCAAATATGACATGCAGTTTTGCACAGATTATTTAGGGTCTTTGGGCTATATTTTCCCCAACTATAAGATGATGATAAATGCTACTTTGTTACAATTGGGAGGATTGAAGGTTTCACTTATGGAAAACATTATGTGGCGATGAAGTCTGTCCACCCCTGCTGGCTCAGATTTGGAGGCATAGAATGGTTGTGAGATGTTTATGAACATGGGCAAGCCCTGAGCTTAGTTTTTTCATTTTGACCCTGCTTATACTCACCCTGTTTTTCAAAGCTAATTCTTACACAGACTTAAGGTCAGCTCTCTCATATGCTTCCCACACCTGTTACAATTTTCTAATTTTTTTCCTCTTTTCTCAGCCCTCTCTACACTCCTCTTTCTCTTATGCTTTGGAAGGCAGAAGAGTACATACTTTTCTTGGTACAAATGAACCTTGAGTTTTCACAAGAAAAAGGTCATATATTCATTTCTCAATATGTTGGTGGCATGTTGGGATAGTGCTGGCTGTGTGCTTGTATTTTGAGCCAGAGCATCACAGACTGAGACCATGTCATTAATGAATCCTTTCTAGTATGTTCCAAGACCCCTTTCTAAATGCATGGCTTGAATTTTCCATTGATGAAAAAGTGATTCTTTTGTTTCCTAGCCAGCTCTTTTTATTTGCCCAAAACATACAAAAAACCTATCATTTTGCTCTTTCTCTACTCTATGCCTTTTGTCCTTATGTTCCGTTGCCTTTGTGAGCCTAAGATCAAATAAAAACTAGAAATACTCTGATGTTGCCCTCCTAGGAGGTCAAGGATGCCAGAAAGTACATGGAAGATGGATGTGTCAGGAGATCTTTAAGGGTGAGGTTTGAGGCTATGACCAGGCCGGGGGCGGGGGGAGGGCGCTAACATCCCATGCTGGAAGACAAAGCAGATAAGACAGAACTTAGAGCCCCTTCTTTTCTTTAGAGATATATTGCCTTGAAGCAAGAGTCGCTACTCTTGATTGTGAGAGAATTTTGACTATATTCCTGGCAGTGATGATATATATTCTCAATTACCATAGAGACTTTCATATTAAAAATAGCCACTGGGCAGAACACTAGTGAAAAATCCAAATTTATCACAGCAGCAGTTGGTTGCCCACACCTTTGAGCCTATTTACTCCTTGAAGATTTTCATCCGAAAGTGTTTCTTCCTCCATATGTCACACTGGCTCAGCAAAAAGCAAATTCCTGGTTGAATGTTACACAGCTCTCCAGCTTCTTGGAGGAGCAGAGTGTTATAGTTGTTAGGCATAAGCATACCAGCAGTGGGTTCAAATCTCCATTCTGCCTACTAGCCAGTGTGTAGCATCAGGGAAGTCACTCAGCCTCTGTGTACCATGCTTTCTTATTAGAGACATTAGACAAATATGGTTTTATTATTTAAGGAAAATAGACATGACCAAAACTAAGAACAGTGCCTCATACATCACTAGGTCTCAGTACATGCTAATTTGGATGCTTTCTTTTTTGACTTTCCAAAGTGTAAGGATATAGTTTACCTTTGGAGTTTGGGCTCTGCATGTAGATATTTCAGTTAACAAGTCCAAAGTGTTGCTTCAGAGCTTAAAAGTACTGCTTCCATGCCTCTCAATTTATCTGTGTCTAGCTCTATGTTAGATCTGAAACACTCTACGTGTACTCACCTATTTCTGCTTCAAAAGCTAGTCAGTAGTTAGTGTTGAACTGTGCAGTGGATATTTAGTTAAATATCACAATGGATTAGGGGGAGGGTGGTAGTGGTGATCTTTTTTTTTCTTTCTCCCTTCGCAGCTCTTGTTAATGTTAGGTAGAACCTAGGAGTTGTGTGCTCAGGTGCAGTTTTTGAATGTCACATGAGAATTTGGGGTTCCCTGAAGGTCTTTTTGAACTTATTTGACAAGCGCTACTCCTTCCTCCCCTGGCACAGAGCCTTTTGCTTTTCTTTGTTAGTTTACCCTAGTTCTGGCATGACCTGGTCTTCACATGCTTGAATATACTTGCTCATTTGCTATCAGCTTTGGAGGACCTAGATATAATTTGTAAGAAGTAAGCAAGATTCAAAAGAATCTTATTTGTCTAGGTTGTTACAATAAAGCTTCCCAAATGTTGGGTTTGAGTCTATCTTTAAAATTGTTTCTTTATATTTTGAGATGAGGTTGACAGTGAAACTTTACAGTCACTTGTCCATTTCCTTGTTTTCCTACTCTAGGATCAAAAGCCTACATAAACCATGAAAGCAGAGATCCTCAAGTGCTCCCCAGGTGCCAGGCCTTGATTTGTTGCACATAGGGATGTTGACTAGAGTGTTCCCTCTATACTGCCAATAATGAATTCATATTCATTATTGAATGGCTCATTATTACAAGTTTATAAATATTTATACTTTTTTATTTTTATCAAAAAGTATTTTCATTTAACAAGTGGTACACATGTATATGGACAAGATTTTAGTATTGTTAAGATGGCAATACTCCAAAAATTGATCTAGGATTTAACACAATCTCTGTGAAAATGTAGCCTGTCTTTTAAAAACAAAAATCGACATACCAGCTCTAGAATTTGTATGGAAATTGAAGGGACTCAAAATAGTCTTACAATCTTCATAAATGAGGACAATATTGAAGGGCTTAACTCCTCAATTTCAATTTATCACAAAGCTATGATAACTGAGCCAATATAGTACTGTTGTAAGGATAGACATGGGGATCAATGGAATAGAATTGAGAATCTAGAAATAGAAAATGTGTACATTTGTGTTCAAATGATTTACAATGAGGGCAGCAAGATAACTTATTAGGCACTGGATAGTCTTTTCAACAAATGTTGCTGAAACAACCAGATATTCACATATAAAGGAAGTTACATTTCTTATCCCAAATCATGCAAAAAAAAAAAAAAAACCAACTCACTGTTGATTCAAGATCTAAGTATCAGAATTAAAATGATTGGAAGGAATTGTGTAGGTAACCTCTAGACTTTGAGTGGCCATGGTTTCTAAGAAGTCACACTGAAAACACAAGCAAGAGTAAAATGTGTTTGCTGGAAGTCATCAAAGTACAAGGGAATTTTCTTTTCTTTCACTAGTATGAAGATATGCACTTAGAGCCTCAGAATCCATGCCAAAAGCTAGGTGTGGCAGTGAGCATCCACAATTCCAGTTTTGGCGAGGTAAAGGCTAAAGGATCTCTGAAGGCTCACTGGCCAGCTAGTCTGGTCATTTGGTGGTTCCAGATTCTGTGAGTGACCCTGTGTCAAAACACTAAGATGGAGAGAAATTTCAGAAGACACTTCATTTCAATCTTTGTCCTACATACACATACACACACACACACACACACACACACACACACACACACAGACACACACACACACACATACACACACACACATACACACACACACATACACACACACACACACACACACACACACACCACACTACATGCACACACATACATGCCCCAACACACATGAATTTGTGTATCTCATACATTTTCAGATTCATATACACCTTAACGTACAAAAAAATAAATTAAAAATAAAAACAAAATTTAGACTGGGAAGCTTTTGCATTTCAAAGAACATCACAAAAAAGAGAAAAAAATCAGCCTATATGATGGGATAAAATATCTACATATTACATATCTGATAATTGAGCAGGATTTAGAGTACCCAAAGTACACTCAAAACTCAGGAAAATGACACCTAATAGGAAAATACAGTCAAATAATTTCAATAGAAGTTTCTCTGAAGAAGAGCTACAAATAGCAAGTAAGCATATGGTCCAAAGCACAACATAACTAGTTACATATCTACATTGAGCTATTACTTCCCTCCAGAAAGACTAAAATATAAAAATATATTGGATAATAAAATTGTTGGCAAGAAGGTAAGAAAATTGAAGCCTTCATTATTGCTGATGGTAAATTGTCTGGCATTTCTTCAAAACATTGAATACTAACTTATAATCTATCAAGTCTGCTCTGAAAAAAATTGAAAATATGGCTTTATGAAAAATTCTCTATGTGGATGTGCATAGCATAATTATTAAGAATATCTTAAAAGTGGAATCAATACAAGTATGTATCAACTGAAACACATTACTATACAATGGAATAGTACACAAAGAGGACTGGAGTCTTGAAAACATGATAAGAAATATAATTATTGAAAACATGATAAGAAATATAAGCTAGAAATACATACATAAAGTATGTATTTTGAGATTCCATTCTTATGATTTGTCTAGAATGAGTGAATTCATAATAGAAGAGAATAGAAGAGCTTATTCTCAGAGACTGATGGAGAGGAGGATGAATGGTGAACATTAGTGGGTGTGGTTTATGTGTGTGTTTGTGTGTCTAAGAAGGAAACAGACAGACAGACTAGTGAGTATGGTTTATGTGTGTATGTGCATGTGTGTGTTTGTGTGTGTCTAAGAGGGAGAGACACAGAAAGAGGTGGGGAGAAGAGAGGAGGAGAACACTAAACGAAAATGTTAAGGATTTAGATTGAAGTTTTGGTTGGATGTCTGTGAGTATATTAAAACCCACTGACTCATTTAGTTTAAAACAGTGAAATTTGTGAAATGTAAACTATACCTCTAGAACAAAACATCTTATAGTCACTGGTCAGTTTTGAGAGATGCCTACACTTGAGCTTGTGTGAGATCCTCTTAGCTGCTTGGGAACCTTCTCAGGATAGGGTGGGGCAGCTTGATAACAATACAGTACTGAGTATGCAAGGCACTGGGTATTTACTAACTGGTTTGGACACATGTTGACAGTTGTAGGTGTATATATTTGACACAAGTTGACTGTTGTGTGTGTGTGTGTGTGTGTGTGTGTGTGTGTGTGTGAGAGTGTGTGTGCAGGTTTCATTATGTCTAGAGGCTAGAGATTACTGTTCCAACTTATTTTTTGAGGCAGAATTTTTTACTTGGCCCAGAGCTTGCCTATTTGGCTAGCCTCACAGTTCAGCAAGCCCCAGGGATCATCCTATCTCTACTTAGGATTACTCACAGGTGTGCACAGGCACACTTGACCTTTTATGTGAGTGCTGGTGATCTGAATTCAGAGCCTTATGTTCATGCACAAGCACTTTTCTGATTAAGCCATCTCCCTACTCCCTACATAGCAACATTTGAAAAATGATCAGGAATATATCAGTCTATGTCCACTGACTATTATCTGGCATCTTCTATTTCTAAGCTACCCCAACTAGAAGCAACCAGAAGTGTAGACAGCCCACACTTTACCATTTTACCACCAAGATGACTGAGCATACCGAGTATTTATAATTCAGTACAAAGACAGGTAATTTGATGGAGAAAAATGACCCAAATTTGTGGGTCAGGAGCTGATGATTAAATCAGCATTTCAATCAATATTCTTGAGTGGGATCTCACAGAAGATAGTGCAGATGTGTCAAGCTCTATGAAATCATAAAATGGATTGTTTCAAATTTTTCTTCTTTCCATTTATGGCCAGGGACATTGTATTAACCACCAGGCCTCTATATATTTGCCATCTAAGCTCAGAATCCCATGAACTCAACCCAGGTCTTGGATCACAGGCTCCAAGTAAAGTGAACTCTACAGATAGAGCTCCTCCACACCAGCTTTGTGTGAGTAAGACTGCATATTCTTCCTTGATAGAAACCCATATTAGCTCAACACACAGAAAGTAGAATATACAAGAGGAAAGAACTCTTTGCATTATTATTATTTCTTGATACACATTTTCTGCAAAAAATTTTGGGGTATTTTGCAAGAACAAACATGGTAGTGTAGCAAGATGAATGGAAATACTTGAAAGTATGGAAGAACCAAATAAAATGATAACAAGAATTAAACTGGCAGCAAGGTAAGATTATAGAGTACTTGTAGCAAGAAAAAACCTACAGATTTGATTGTGGATGTGGTGATGGCCAAGCACAGTGATAAGCGCCACAAATTACAGGTTGATGTTAGAGCAAGAATATATTTTCTAGGTGTCCAAAAAGAAATTTCTCTTTCTCCAGCACTTTACAAAGGCCAGTGTGAGGATGCAGCAGCTTGCCAGCTTCCTAATGATACTTTATCAGAGCATCATTAGCAGTGTTCATTAAAACATTCATTGACATAAAGCAACAGCTTCATGGCAAAACTCATTTTGTGAAGCCTTGGCTTGAGGATGTAAGAGAGAAGCTGTCAAAGCACCCATGGGGCATGCCCCACTCTGCTTGAAAGGGGATAACCTTGAGGCACCCACGGGGTTGTACTATATGCTGCTTAGAAGTAGAGAACCTTGGGGCAACCATGGGGTTGTGCCATACACTGCCTGAAAGTGGAGAACCTTGGGGCAACCATGGGGTTGTGCCATACACTGCCTGAAAGTTGAGAATCTTGGGGCACCCATGGGGCTTGCTATATACTTCCTGGATGTGGAGAACCTTGGGGAAGGACAATGTTTGGGGTTGTAGAAATCTTTCTCTACTGCAGTGCTTCACATCTGAGGCTCCACGACTTGACATCTGAGGCCCGAGATACTCACCCTCCTCCCTTGCAAGGCTTTTCCCCCCCTAGTCTTATTGGAACCTGATTATGTGAGGCAGTAAATCATTGAAGTCCAGAACAAATCTCATTTGACATTTTTATCTTGACTCTTCTGGGGGCCTTTAATTAGCATGATTGCTGCGCCGCCGATTGCTCCAATGGACTCCGCATTGCTCACGGTTGGCATAATGGCTATTGAAGTTTCTCTAGTTACTGTTTCTGGTCATCTAGGAAAGTCTCTGATTAAAAGTAATTAAACTCCTTAATAGGACATAATAAGGGGCTGCTGGTAGTGAGTTTACATGAATTTCAAAAATGCAGTAGAATATGTGTTTATATGATTTAAAAAATATCACTCCTCTGAGCATGATACAGAATGTTTGCCCCTTTGGTTCCCACAGCATTGGTGCACAAAACCATGGCACACACAGCCTCTGTGTGGGAGCCTACAGTTGGCATAGCCACTGCTTCCCAGCACAAGTAGCCAAGGTGTCTATGATCACATGGCTCACTTTTTAGTCACAGCTTGACTTTTTAATCACAGCAGGCAGATGTGAAATTCTCTGCTGTTCTTTATTGTTTATGTGATTTCAACAGAATTAGAAAATGCTATGGTTGAAAACATAAGTGTGGCTAAAATCCCAATTCTTACATCTACCAGGTCCCAAAGTATAAGTGTCAGTAAAGTCCAGGTTACAATGTAATGCTCTCCTTACACATGCTGTAGCAGTACTTTCTAACTGGAGTGATTCTTCCATCAGGAAACACTGACAATATCTGGAGATATTATTAATGGTTAAAGTGGGGTATAGGAAGCTATTAACTGTCTATTGAACAGAAGCTAGATCTACTGCCAAACATCATATAAGGCAAAGATCAACCTCCAATGGTCATTTATTATTCAGTCTATGATGTCAATTGTCTTGTCACTGAGATATGCTTCCCTGTCAAAGATAACTTTTATAGTTTGTTGTAAAAATGCATAATATCTTTATGAGAAAAGGATATGAAAGTTCGTTCTATTTGCATTTTGCAAATTTAAAAGCTAATGCTTTGAGATGTAGTCATGGGGCTGTATTATAGTATGATGTGAACTTTGGGGCCGGTATAGGTGACCTAAAAGGGTACAAGTCTACTCAAAATGTCTGAGCCACAGCTTTTCCCACCTTTGCGAATGGGAAAGGTAGTCTGATTCCTTATTTTTCCCATGAGAACAACAACAACAACAACAACAAATCTTGAAAGTGCTGTATGGTAAGGCTTGATCATATTTGATAATTGGGAAGGTGGGTAAGAGCACGATTGCCTTCACAGACTGTGATGTATGACACTAGCTCACACATTCACATTCTTCTGAACCGTGGTACTTATGTGATGCGTGACATGTGTTTTTGTATATGACAATAGGGAGGGGTTTGGGGTTTGGAGTGAGAGCACACGAGCTGCCAATCAGCATTCATATAACAAGCAATCATCCTGCCATTCAATGTCTTAGTTTCCTACTTGTGCATGTATCCAAGGCACATAACTTTTCATGACCTTTCAATGTAGTAGAATATCAAGTTAGAGAAGGCCACAGAGAGCTGTGAGTCCATTGCTGTGTTGACATCACCATTGCCTGGGGACTTGGAAGGAACTGTAGCCGAGATGGAAGAGATTCTACAGAGTCCAAAGCCATTGTTTACTTGTCCTTTCATGGTTTTGCTTCTCCCTTCAGCTCATGTATGACTGAGTGAGTACAAACTGCCTCCAGGTCACTTTTGGAATCTGTTTGGGATCAGAGTGCAGTTTAGGTTGAGTGTGGCCAGGAAATGACATTTACTTCCTGAACTCCTAGGTCCTGAAGTATAAGTGACAACATGAAGTCCCCACTGGTACAAAACTG
>JADRCD010190057.1:0-35508 GCA_019843815.1 Montemys delectorum
TTTTTTTTTTTTTGGCTACTCTGTCTCTTGGGACTTAGTGGCAGATCTCTTAGGATAGCCACTTGGGCTTAAAGGGAAGCCAGTTAAAATTAATCCCAGATTGTTTAAGTCTCGTTCACTTGGCAGTTTTCTGAGCTGTGGAACTGAGGCTGCTGCAGATAACACTGCTGCTGGTTTCTCAGGTTTTCCACTCAGTGAGGGGCTGGGGTGGGGTCCACATATGCACAACATTTTCTGTGGATCAATAAACGAAATCTAGTTAATGTTCCAGATTTGCAAGAGTCTTGGCCCTCCTGGGAGAAGGGAATTCTTGGCACTCAGCTGGAAAAAGAAGTAGCCTTTGAGGCTGCATAGGTGTGTGTCCTGAGGCTTTGAGCTTGGGAAGGAGCTAGGGTGTGTTAGCCTCACGTCCTTTGTTAGCCATGAGACTTTGACTTCCTGAGGAGATACATGGAGAAGAGTCTGAAGACAAAACTACAGTGAGTTTCCTGTCTCCTATGTGCAACTGATCACAAGGATAATGTCACTTACAGGAACTGTTAACAGTTATGTTTATTTTTTGAGGGCTTGACCTTAGCCATTGGGACTTTTAGTTCATCTTTCACCTTTTGTCAGATCCTTTCCTTTGAAACGATGGTGGTCTGGAGGACAGAGCTCTAGGGATATGCTCTTAGGAGTGAGTCAGATGAACTCAGACATGTTCAGGGCAGTGTGGTCATGGCTGATCTGCCCATCTGTCAAAGGATCCAGGTGTCAGGTATCTGCAGGTGGAAGGCAGACTTAAAAACCTTCAGTTCATGCTGAGAAAAGGCACACTCCTGAAGTAGTTTGGGGAGGAGATTTTATGGAATGTTGATAAGCCTCATTGTGTGTGTGCTAAAAGAGCCCAGTTGTTCTTGTGGGGATGTATGAGTATTCATCTCTTGTGACTGGAAGGTGGTAAATCTTTGGAAAGGCCCTAGTTTAGTTTGTTTTGTGGGGGATAAAAAAAAGCACATTTACAGCTTGTTACCAAGAGGACTGAGGGCTGTAGAGGATTTCCTTTACCCTTATTGTCAGTCCTAGAAATGGGAGGCGGCTCTCGAGGCGAGCGTCTTAAGGCAATAGTGAATGTAAAAGTAAGAGTGGCTTCCCTGACAGATAATCCAGGCTGATTTAGAGAGAAAATTCATTTGAACTGATTAGAGTTGCTGGTTGTTCGCTGGTCTCAGGAGGTTTCCTCTGAGTCTCTCGAAGAGCTGTGCAGCATCTCATTCCCTTTATGTCAAGGACTAGGCTCACTCATTCCCACCCTTTCCTATCGTGCCCAGGAACTAAATTTAAAGTTCTGTTGAAGTGATTACTCTTTGGTTTCTTTGATGTTTCTCTTCCATGTCAGCAGCTAGCTGAGTCTTGTCTTTGTGTGAACTCTCTTTGGAACCAGATACAGAGGAAGTGGCCCCTTGTACTGGGAGAGTTACCTGGGTGCTGTCCTGGAACTGCCTCTGCTGGTTCTCTACCCTTCGTCTTGCCTCTGATGTGCTTTCCCATTGTGTTTTCCGTAGCCTCAGACTATGGCATGAAACTGCCAATCCTGCGCTCCACTCCGGAGGACCAGATCCTGTATCAGACAGAGCGGTACAATGAAGAGACCTTTGGCTACGAAGTACCTGTCAAGGAGGAGGGGGACTATGTGCTGGTATTGAAGTTTGCTGAGGTCTACTTTGCACAGTCTCAGCAGAAGGTGAGGGGTGTTCAGGTTCCTGCTTGGCCAGTGACACTGCTGCATTTGGACAGTTCAATACCCTGACGCCAGAGTAGAAACCTGTGAGCCTTCTCACAACGGAGGAGGAACAGTGAGCTCTGAGGGAAAATTGGATCCTCCCACCCTAGAGAAGCTACATCCCCCTGCCCATTGGCTGTACCTGCTTTGGGGTTGGTAACAAAACTGGTACTTGTAGGAATCTCCTGCTCACTTCCTTTTGACTCTCAGCAGCTTACCCCCCACATCATTTTCCCTAGTGCTCTCTGTCTCCTTTCTCCCTGATCGTGTGGGCACAGACACACACATGTAAAGCCAGCTTGACACCTTGGCAGTAAAGGGTTGTGGTTTTGTTGGCTCTGGTGAGGGACTACAGCCACCTTGGAGAATATCCAGAGCCATAACTTAAGTTATGAAGCCCAAGCAGGTACAGAATGTCTAATTTCTTGAAGGGATTTGAAGCTGAGGGTGTTAACATTGCCTTTTCTTTTAATCCTGGAAGGTGTTTGATGTCCGATTAAATGGCCATGTTGTGGTGAAGGACTTGGACATCTTTGATCGTGTTGGGCACAGCACAGCTCATGATGAAATCATCCCTATGAGCATCAGAAAGGGGAAGCTGAGTGTCCAGGGGGAGGTGTCTACCTTCACAGGGAAGCTCTACATCGAGTTTGTCAAGGTAACAGTAGTTGTGCCTCACCTCTGAGGGAGGTGAAGATGTTCGCCCCATGGCCTGACTGTGCCTTTCCATTTCCTAGGGGTACTATGACAATCCCAAAGTCTGTGCGCTCTACATCATGGCTGGGACAGTAGACGGTAAGTTAGGATTTTTTACCTTCTGCTTCTTGACTAGTGCTGAAGGATATCGTTGAGGAGTGCTTGGGATAATTTAGCTGGTCATTATTTTGGAAATATTTAAAGTCAAATTATGGGGAACTCCCGAGTCAGATGAATAGGGACAAAATATCACATGGTACTGGCAACAAAGGGTTAAAGTCAGGTCTGTGTTCATTCCTACCTGTTACTGTTTAATCAACAGTCGGTCTTTGACAAAATCTTTTCTTTTCTCCTCTTGAGAAAGAGTCTCTCTAGTCCTGGCTGTCGTGGAACTCACTGTGTAGACCAAGCTGTTATCCTTGACTCATAAGAGATTCTCCTGCCTCAGTCTCCCGAATGCTGAGTAAAGGTGTGCACCCCCACACCCTGCCTCTGTGACAAATTCTAAACTGCTCTGTGAGTTGGGATTAGTGATGGTTCCTTTTGGGGTGCCTGTGACAAGTTCTAAACTGCACTATGAGTTGGGATTAGTAATGACTCCTTTAGGGGTACCTGCCCATCATTTCACTCAGTTAGAATACCTGAGGACTGGCAGGAGGACTCATCAGGGAAGTCACCTGCTGCTAAGACCAATAACCTGAATATGATCTCTAGGACCCATATGGTAGATAGAGAGAACTGATCCCACAACTTGTCCTCTGACCTCCACTATGGCTGGTGTGCATGCGTGGGCACAGACACACACATAGCAAATGTACTAGAATTACCTGAAATATATCTTAGTTCCATTTGTGGTTTGGGCTCTAGTCCTTTGAAGAAAAAGACAAAAGTAAGAGTCCCTGTGGGTTTTGGTAGGTGCTGGTACAGAACCCTGATATAACACTCATTGTCAATGTCTCCTTGACCTTGGAGTTCAGCCTTGATATATCTCTTGTTCAGGGTTTAGGTTACTCTAGCTGCCAACATCCCAGCTGATTTTGCGGGAAAACTTTATATCTTACTGTTTTTTCTCCTCCATCTTTTCTCTGTGCTATTTCCCATCTTGTCTTGAATACATGGAAAGTCATATCCTTAACTTTTTAGACTTACTTTATGTGTATAAGTATTTTATCTGTGTGCGTGTACTTATGCAAGTGTGTTAGCGTTTGTGTTGTGTATGCGCCGCAAGTGTAGTGTTCTCAGAGCTCAGAAGAAAAACTGGAACTGCTGTTATCATGGTGGCTGTGAGCCACCATGTGGGTGCTGGGAACTGAACTTAGGTCTTGTGCAAGAGCAGCCTGTGCTCTCAAGCATGGAGCCATACCTTCAACCCCGGTCTCTTGTCCTTCCTGCCCAGTACCGACACGTGTCTTCTAGGAAGGTGATTCTTTTTTTTTTGGTTTTTCAAAACAGGGTTTCTTTGTGTAGCCCTGGCTGTCCTGAGCTCACTCTGTAGACCAGGCTGGCCTTGAACTCAGAAATCCACCTGCCTCTGCCTCCCAAGTGCTGGGATTAAAGGCGTGTGCTACCACTGCCCGTTTGAAATAGGTATTAACTGTCACTGTCAGATCACTGTCCCTGCCTATTGTGGGCCTCTTGGAGCTTTGAAGAAGTGAGACAGGAAGGAGAGATAACCTTCCTGTGGGGAAGGCCCTGTATTATTTTTTTAGTAAAACCTGAATATGACTGCTGTTCCTGTGTTCTGCTGTTTAGGTTAGAGATAATTTTTACCCCTCCCTGTGGACCTGGCTAGATCACAGGGGTCTCTCTAGTGTGGCCCACTTAACTGCTCTGAATGGTCTCATTTAAATGCTCTGGGTCTTAGTGTATTTAAAGGGTATTTTCTTTTTTTCTATTAGATGTACCAAAGCTGCAGCCTCATCCAGGATTGGAGAAGAAAGAAGAGGAGGAGGAAGAGGAAGAATATGATGAGGGGTCTAATCTCAAAAGACAGACCAATAAGAACAGAGTGCAGTCAGGCCCCCGCACACCTAACCCCTATGCCTCGGACAACAGCAGCCTCATGTTCCCTATCCTGGTGGCCTTCGGAGTGTTCATTCCAACCCTCTTCTGCCTCTGCCGATTGTGAGAACAAGTGACCATCCTCAGCAGGTGGAGGAGAGTGGGAAAGAAACCAGACATGTTGGTTTCTGTATTCTTCACAGTGTTTAGCAAAAGAGACAACAAATCAAACAGCACACACACATACACACATGCACACATGCATACACACATATACACGAATGTGCACACACACATGCATACACACATACACACATGGAAAGAGATAAGAAAAGCAGAGTGAGTGGGGTCACCCCACCAACACTGGTCACAGAGCTGCTCAGTCCTCCTCTGCCTAGCTGGGCCCCAGCTCTCTTTTTCTCTGGGGTACTTAGGTGAGTGGATCCTTTCTCTCCAAGGATCCTCATTATATACCTAGTAGAAAGGACTCTGAACTCAGAGCAGTCACAGTTCCTGGTTTGTTTGTTTTTTTTTTTTTTTTAGGTTAGACATTAACAAACAGCAGAAAAATGTCATATAACCTGGAAAGACCTCACTGGGAGTTGGGTGTGTTCTGAGTTTATGTCCAGATGTGATTTCAGAAGTCATGGTATTCCAAGTATTTATGTGGAGGTAAATAAGTTGACTGGTAAAGACAAAGGCTTGGAAAAGAAAGTCAGTGCTTCCTTCCTTGGAAGCCTTTCTGGGTTAATCTGTTGATGTATCTTTATCTTCATTGTCATCTCTCATCTTGTTGCGTGCCAGTTAGAGGACTGTCTGGTATCCAAGACGACTAGTGATTGTCAGGTCCTCAAATTGCCTACAGCTTGTTACTACAACAAATTGTTTTGATTTTAGTGCCTGTTGAGGACTTGATTTCTTCTCGATTTTTCTCTTAATCTGGTTCATTTGGAATTTTTCACTTCTTAACCATAGAGCTAAGTTATTGTCAAAACTGGGCAGGAGACAGGAGATTGGAGTTCTCTCTGCTGGGTGTCTGACCCTTCACCACCTCACCTTGTTGGTACCTCCCTCCCTGAGTTCCTGAGCCAGCAGCTCTTACTGGCCCCTCCATAGGGTCTTGCTGCCAGGGGACAGGGATGCTTTCCAGCCTGCAGCAACAGAACACTTGACCTTAAAAGTCTCTTCTGGTCTTTGGATTAGAAAAGGCTTATGTTAGCAACCTCAGAGACTTGAGCCCTGCTAAGTGACTGACCACTGTTTAGAATGTCCAGAATCTAGTGTCCATCTGTCCTCTTTCAGCTAGCTTAGACTTATGCCTAGAGTCACCCCAAAGAATTAAGAATGGCTGCAGCAGCCCAGCTGTTTTCCCATCGATCATAATAGTACACTCTACTGCCCTGTCCTCCCCTATCCAAGTAGCAGTTGAGTTCCATCCAAGTACGATGGGACTCAGAGACTCCTAGTCAGCCGTAGTTCTGGAGGCTCTGAATGTCTAACTTTAGCATCAAAGTGTCTGTCTCAAATTCCCAGTAAACACCTCTGTAGGGGATGAAGTTTCCGTGTCCCCCATCTTTCTTTTGGTCACCTTCATCTGTTTGTCAGTTAAGACACAGTGAGGGACAACTGAGCTGCGTAAAAGGGATTTTCTAGGTCAGAAGCAGCAGGATTTGCTTCAGCTTGAGTTGGAGCAGTGTAAGTCTCAAGCCAGGCCCATATTTCTGAATGTGTTTAAATTTTAAGTTTGCCTTATCAGATATTTGAGCTGTGTGACACAGTAAGTAGCTCTTGAGCCATGTCTTGACTTTGGCTCCTAATGACTCCAGGCCAGCACTTAGTCATTTGAGAACTGTCTTCTATTTTCTCTGTGATTTAGGCTAGGGTACTGAGTTGGCAGCTGCATGGCTGTGGCCTGAAATTGCTGTCAGGAGCACTTCCTGGAGTGCTTGCAAAGGTCCTGCTCTACAGGATGAGGTACTACAGTGGTCTTGGGAACTACCCGCCTAGGGCAACAGATGTCCTGGCTAATCAGGCTTCTGACAGAGGCTTTGGTTCCTGGTCCATCACTATTTTAATTTACAAACCTATGGGCCACTGTCAGCACATTAAACGAGGTGAAGGAGAACAGCTGCCTCCATGTTGCCTTGTTTGCCTGGGTCTCTGAGGAAGGAGGGGTCCTGCTTACTCACCCCAACTCATCCTTTTGGTGACTCAGAGTCTCAGAAGGAAACCCTGACTCCTGGGGCCATTTCCTAATGGTACTGTAAGCCAAGCAGCTCAGCTCTGCCTCTGTTTCCAAGCCCACCCCTTCCCGGAGGGATAGGGACGGGTGCTTTCCTCTCTAGTTGTGTCTGAACGGAAGGAACATCTTTCTGTAGCTAACAAAAACTAAAAGGGAAGCGAGGAAACAGAAGGGAAAGAGTGTGGCGGGGGCTGGGGTAGATTCCCCTAAGCCAGGCCTGCCCAGCTAATAAGAGCTGCTTTGCGTTGAACTTGAAAGCTTTTCCCTTCCTCCAAGATGATGTAGGTACATGAGGTTTGGGTTAAAAGGGTTGGGTGGGGCACGCTTTATTTTTATTTTTGTATTGTGTGTGTCAAGAATTACTCCATTGTTCATGTTGCTTTTTGCACTGTTTGTTGCCCTTTGTGTTTTGAGCTAGAACCAGGAGTTGCCTGGGATTGGGATCTGTGATTGATGCCAGTCAGGGAGTGGGGCAGAAGAGGCCCAGGTTTTCTGTTTGAGCTATACTCTGACACAGGACTTGGAAGCCCACTGATGGAGCTGGTAGAGAGAAAGACAGAAGAGCAGAGTTGGTTCTGTTCATGTTTTGGGAGGAGCAAGCAGGAACAACTGGGTTGAGTCTACAGGTTCAGTGTGGTTTAGGTCAGTCAGGGGTCAGCTGGCCTCTGACTGGGTTGCTTTAGGTCTTGTTCAAACTATCTTAAACATTGTGCCAAGAAATGATTTGTGGGATTCATGTCCCAAAACCATTAAATCTATTGTTTGGAAAGTCTGCAGTCCTGAGGAGGAGCTGCTCACTGGACACCCACAGATCTGGCAGTTTAAAAGGCAGCCTTCAAATGCCCATCGTGTGAGAGGCGCTGCCTGTTGATTAAGTATGTGACCTTTTCTCCTGCTCCTGCTGAGTAGGAGGTCCCAGGGTCATGTGTGCCTCACTGAGATGGGTAGAGTTGAGCTGCGTTGTATGCCTGGGAGCAGTTTTAGAACTGTGGTTTGACTTTTTAATTTTGTTGAGAAGCTTCTGTTTTAAGGAATTTCTCCTTCTCGTCTCGTTTCTGCCTCTCCTGGAAAGGGCCTGGCCCTGGTCTAGAGTCTTAGCTAAGGATCTGAGAAACAGCCGCAGTATTTCCTTCTCTTAGAGCGCAGACCCTCTCCTTAGAAACTGGCTCACCTTTCAGAGTCCAGGGAGGAGTCAGTAGGTTCTCTCTCCTCCCTGGGAACTGGGGAAGGACCCGCCCCGGTCAGCACAGTGCCTTTTCCTCTCCTGCTCTGAGTCAGGTGGGCATCCCCTGTAGATTCAGGTCTGGGCAGGGGTTGGCTGTTTCCCTCTCTCTCCCCCTCCTCTCTGGCCTACTCTGACATAATTCAAGTGTCTTCTTGCCTTGAGGAACCTTAATGGAATTTGGCCACCACCTGTGACTCTTCTCTGTGACTCTATAAAGACCTAGGAGAGCTTGTGAGCATTCTCAAATGAGAGACTAACCATGCTCCTGCTGTTAAAAGACAGAGCTAGGGAGGTGACTTTAGGCCTCCTACTGTGGCCTCCGAAGAAGAAGAAGAAGAAGGTGACTTTCAGGTAAGACTGACTGAGGCTACACAGACAAACTGCAGACACCCAGGATCTGCTCAGAGATTGCAGAAGATCTCAGCCTCTCTTATAGGGAAGGTGTAATTACGGATCAAAGAGCGCCAAGAAAATTGCAAAGAAGCCTTACTGCTTACACCAGAGAGCTCAGGGCAGCTTTATCTTCCAGGTGGAACTAGAACTATCTGTGTTGGACTTGCCCGACACAGGAGAGGGGCAAGGGTAGATTTCTTCATGGTGGTAGATGATTGGCATGGTGGTAGTCAGCTTCCCAAGGAGGCCGCTTTCTCTGAACATATATGGCTTGCTGCCGATCTGCTCTGTCTTTCTCGGGCTGCCTTTGCCTCGTTGATCTAGGTGACCAGATCATCTTGATAAGAGCAGATCTGGGCACTGGTTAGATTGGCAGGAAGAGAATAGAGTGCATCTTTTGGGATGGGCTTCTCTCAGGAGTGTAAAAACAAGGGGCCAGGATTGTGCTGGCAGCCAGGAAAACAGTAGTGCCTATGGAAGTTGGCAGAGAAGGCCTTGGCACGCTTGCATCCAGGCAGTCTTGTGTGACGGGAGCACATAGCATCGGGAAAAGCAGAACTCCATCCTCACCTCTATTTTGAGCTTAGTGCTTTATTTCAGTATGAGGAAAAACAACAACAAGCTGAAGTGTGCTTTCCGTCCTTTCAAAGGACAACTGTCAGGAAACAGTTGAGGTGCCAGGTGGGAGGGGAGACTTGGCAAGGAGATGTCGTGGCAAAACTAGGAAAAGAGACATTCTTGGCTCTACTCTTTCCTGGTGTGCCATGATCCAGGGAATGAAAAGAAATTTGACCCTGGATTAGTTCCTTCATTGGAGTTGAGGAACATTACCTTTTCACAAAGTTCCCCTGGAATAGGATGGCTGTCCGTTGTAAGCTCCTGGTAGCCTCTTCAACCACTGTTGGCCCAGTCTGGCTTGTGAGGAAACCAACCCTGTCCCTCAGTATGGAACTTGGCTGCTTCTTGTGGAATCCAGTACTGGAGAACCGGCATCAAGTCCTTAGCCTCTGTAGCTCTTATCGTTCCCATCTTTTCCTTCGAGGCCACACTGTGCATTTACAGCAGTGTGGCAAGATGTATTGAGGGACCTTGAACCTGGCTGACCAGGGAAGCAGCAGGGGTAGGTAGAGCTGCTGTTCCTTCTGGGCTGTCTCCATCCGTCTCTACCCTTCCATGCCCCACCCCACTCCCACCAAAAAGTAAAAAATCAGGATGTTTTTCACTGTCCATTGCTTTGTGTTTTAATAAACAATTTGCAGTGATACTCCGTGTTGAGATTGAATTTAACTCACAAAGAGTGATGGTAAGCTGGCTGCGGTGGCACCCCACCCAGTGCTTGGGAGAATCAGGAATTGAAGACCACAGTCAGTTAAGTACTCAGTTAAATTGTCAGTCTGGACTCCTTACCTCCACCGCTAAGAAAGACCAGTGAGAGCCGGGCAGCGGTGGCGCACGCCTTTAATCCCAGCGCTTGGGAGGCAGAGGCAGGAGGATTTCTGAGTTCGAGGCTAGCCTGGCCTACAGAGTAAGTTCCAGGACAGCCAAGGCTATACAGAGAAACCCTGTCTCAAAAAAAAAAAAAAAAAAAAAAAGAAAGACCAGTGAGATGGCTCAACTGCCACCAAAACTGATCACCTGAGCTTGATTCCCAGAGTGTGGAAAGAGAGCTGACACATGCTGTGGTGCCTCCTCAATAGATAAGTAAATGAATTCCCCCCCACACACAAATAACTGTAGAAGCCATTGTAGGAGAAGGGCAGGGAAGGGAGGACAATGAGGACTAATGAAATGACATTCTTGCCTCGTTTGGGGCTGGCAAGATGGCTCATCGAGTAAAGGACTTTGCTACCAAGCCTAATGGGAAGGAGAGAACCAGTATTCCTACAGGTTGTCATCTGACCTCCAGACAACTGGGTATATACTTCCTCACAAGTCTTGGCCTGACCACTTTAGCCAGCACTCCAGGAAGAATCAAGTCAGTGTGTGCTGTTTGGATCTGACTGGAATGCCCAGCCTTGACTTCCGATCAGAGGCACACCAGGCCTCAAGCTGTGTCTTTGTGTCCTGTACCCTCTGTTGAGAGGCGACCTGCAAGTAAAGCCATAGAATATGTCTCTTGCCTTCCCCTTCCCTGGCAGGTGGAAGGCCAGAATGCAGGAAGGAATTCTACTTTTTCCCTCCCTAAAATTTATCGGCCCTGTTTTAAAGCTGTGGTAAAAGAAGCTCAAGATGTCAGTTATTTGCCTCAGGCTGGTTAGTAAATAGTCAAGCCATGACTTAGAGCCAGTCTTTCCTGCTATCAGTCTCCAAATACTTCCTCCAGCTATACTAACTCTAGCTATACTCAAGTGAGCCTTTGACATGGACTGGCCACAATGCCAAGCACTTTACAGATGTTACTCTGTGTTTTCCCGTGGCTACATAGCAAGGAAAAAAAAAAAAAAAACAACCAACAAACAGGATTCTTGGTTTATTTACTTACTTTTGTATCAAGGTCTCGCTAAGTAACCTGGTTGTGGTCTCTAACCCATGGATCTCTGCCTGTCCCTGCCTCCTGAATGCTGGGATTAGAACTTATGGCCACTGTGTTTAGTCTTCAGCTTGGGATCTTGGGGATTCCTCTCTGTTTCCTTCCATTTCCCCAGAACATACCCACTGTTTCTCCAAACAGCAATGGAAGTTTCTGGCTTTGTGTGATGAAGGATGAGTTTGCCCTGCCTGCTGGGTTACCCTTTCTTTTTTTTTTTTTTTTCTTTGTTTTTTATCTTGGGACAGGGTTTCTCTGTGTGGCCCTGGCTGTCCTGGAACTCACTCTGTAGACCAGGCTGGCCTCAAACTCAGAAATCCGCCTGCCTCTGCCTCCCAAGTGCTGGGATTAAAGGCGTGCGCCACCACCGCCCCGCCTGGGTTACCCTTTCAATGGCAGAATTCAGCTCTTAGCTCCAAGAGTAAAGCCAGTGTTGATGGGGTCTGTTCTCAGGGCCCATAGAGACTCTGGCTGAGCCCTTCCAAAGGTAAAATTCTTTACTAATTAGAGGTAGGAGTTACTATTATTTAGCATAGCAGCAGTCACCTGCCAAATGGGGATGGGACCTGAAAAAGGACTGCTCTAGGGACTTACAGGGAGGCAAATTGTCTGACAGGAGAGCATGGGCCAAAGCACAGCTGTTGGGTTGGACCACTCTGTGGGTCTAGATATTAATCTTACTTAGGAAATCAGGCTCCCGGTTGGCTGGAGCCTGTGTGCCAGACCTTCCTCCATACTTAACACCCCCCTTGCTCCCCGCCCCATCCTCCATAGAGGGGGAGAGGTGACATTCTAACACTTACTGGAAAGCTTGGAGCAAAGGTGAGGGGGTCAAGGCAAAGGGGTGGAGTGTGGAGGCTCCCAAGAGTCTTAGTGCCATTTGTTCTTAGCCACTATAGTAGTAAAAAGCAAACCCCCTTCCTTTTTGGCTCAGACCTTGTACTAAAAAAATGTTTGAGGCTGTGTAGTGGCTTTGATTCCAGCACGTAGGAGGTAGAGGCAAATGGATGGATCTCTGCAAGTTTGAGGTTTGAGGCCAGCCTGGTCTACATAGCAAATTCTAGGCCAGCTAGGGCTATATGATGAAACCTCAATAATTAATTTATGATTAAAATTAGTTTATGATTTTTTTTAAAAAAAAGAAACCAAGAAAATAAAGAATTGATGTATTCCTGAGTGAGCTTCCTCATTACTTGCACTCAAATCTGTTGTGTTCAAGGCCTGGCCCCACCTGGTTTCTGCCTACCCCTAACTGATGGGGGTACCTATAGTCTCCTATGCAGCTCCATGTCTTCCCTCTGCCCACTCATAAGTGCTGACATAGGACCATTCCCCAGACCCTCCTTGGGATCCACACAGCACTGTGTCTTCCTGACAGTTTGGTGTATGGTGACTATCTGACATATGGACTCAGATTCCGGGGAGGAATGGCCTACCCAAAATTCCCACAGCTAACTGGCCAAGTGAACCTAGGATCTGAACTTTTTAATTTTTTGAGACAGAAATTTAACTGTGTAGCCTAGGCTGGCTTTGAGCTTGTGATAGCCCTGCCTTCAGCTCCCAAGTGCTGGTTATATAGGTGTGTAACACCATGTCCACCACAGATGTAGCCCTTGCTGTCCTGGAACTCACTCTGTAGACCAGGCTGGCCTGGAACTCAGAAATCCGCCTGCCTCTGCCTCCCAAGTGCTGGGATTAAAGGTGTGTGCCACCACCGCCCTGCCCAAACTTGTATTTTTAATGCCATGATGAAGTCATGCTGTCTCCAAGTCTGAAAACCTTCCCTGAGAACCACATGAGAGGGGAGAAGCAGTTTTCTCTAGTTTTGTTTTGATTTCTGTGTGCATGCTGTGAGAGGTACACACACACATTTTAAAACAAACTGGTTGCATGTCTCTGTGTGTGTGTGTTTTATTGAGAGTAATACTTTGTGGTCCAGTATAGCCTGGAACTCGCCATATATCCATAACTAACCTCAATTTCTCAACAATCCTGCCTCAGCCTCCTAAGTGTAGGGAAATATGTTCTTTCTCACCTAATGTAGTGAATATGCTTGGCTCCTGGGAACTGGCACTATTAGGAGGTGTGGCCTTGTTGGAGGAGGTGTGTCATTGTGGGGGTGGGGTGGGGTGGGGAGATACTATGCGTAAGCTCCACCCAGGGTGGAATATTTTCCTCTCTGCTGCCTGTGGATCAAGGTGTAGAACTCTTGATCTACATCTAGAGAGATAGGATGCTAAAGAGATGGCTCAGCGGTTAAGAGCACTGATTGATTGCTCTTCCAGAGGTCCTGAGTTCTGTTCCCAGCAACCACATGGTGGCTCACAACTATCTGTAATGGGATCCAATGCCCTCTTCTGGTGTGTCTGAAGACAACTACAGTGTATTCGTATAAATAAAAATAATTAAATCTTTAAAAAAAAATATGTAGAGCTCTCTGCCTCTTTAGCACCATGTCTGCCTGAATGCTGCCATGCTTCCCGCCATGATGATAATGGACTGGAACTCTAACCCTGTAAGCCAGCCCTAATTATAGTTGTTCTTTATAAGAGTTGCCTTGGTCATGTCCCTTCACAGCAATGGGAGGAACCCTCACTAAGACACCATTAAGAAGTAAGCTTGGCTGGCAGATAGTTCAGAGGTTAAGAGCACCTGCTGCTCTTCCGGAGGGCATAAGCCTGGTTCTCAGCACCTATTTGGCTGCTCACAGCCATATGGAACTCTCCACGGGATCTGGTTCCTCCCTCATTAAAAACTTTAAAGAAGGGGCTGGCAAGATGGCTCAGCTGGTAAGAGCACTGACTGCTCTGCTCTTCCAAAGGTCCTGAGTTCGGATCCCAGCAACCACATAGTAGCTCACAACCACCCATAATAAGATTTGATGCCCTCTCCTGGTGGCATCTGAAGACAGTTACAGTGAATTACCTGGAGTGAGCAGGGCAGAGCGAGCAGGGCTGGCGGAGGTCCTGAGTTCAATTCCCAGCAGCCACACACATGATAGCTCACGGCCATCTGTACAGCTACAGTGTACTCATACACATAAAATAGATAAAATAAATCTTTAAAAAAAACTTTAAAGAAGGTAAACTTTTAAGACAAAGTGATATATGACTACATAATGTGGGACTGGGTAACATGTTTCCTGTGAGGACACAGGGACCTGAATTTGGATTCCCCAGAACCCTGTGAAAAGCCAGGGGTGATGGCTCACATCTGGAGCCTCAGTGCTGATGCTGCAGGCAGGTGGGTCCAGGAGGAGCTGGTCTGCCAGTCTAGCTGAAATGGTCTTCAGTGGAGGACCAGTCTCAGAAAAAATGAAGTAAGATTAAAGAAGATACTTGTAACTTTAAGTTTTTCAAAACCTACTTTTTTTTTTTTTTTTTTTTTTTTTTTGAGACAGAGTTTCTCGGTATAGCACTGGCTGTCCTGGAACTCACTCTGTAGACCAGGCTGGCCTTGAACTCAGAAATCTGTTTGCCTGCCTCTGCCTCCCAAGTGCTGGGATTAAAGGCGTGCGCTACCACTACCCGGCTTCTCTTGGGGTTGTTGTTTTTTTTACCCCTTTAAACATGTCTTAGAACCCTGGCAGTGGTGGCACGGACCTTTAATCCTAGCACTTGGGAGGACCAGCCTTGTCAACAGAGTGGGTTCCAGAACAGCCAGGGCTATACAGAGAAACTCTGTCTTGAAAAACCAAACTATGGGGGCTGGTGAGATGGCTCAGTGGGTAAGAGCACTGACTGTTCTTCCGAAGGTCCTGAGTTCAAATCCCAGCAACCACATGGTGGCTCACAACCACCTGTAATGAGATCTGACTCCCTCTTCTGGTGTGCCTAAAGACAGCTACAGTGTACTTACATATATCAATAAATAAATCTTTAGAAAAAAAGAAAAGAACAACTGAAATAAACAAATAAATAAACATGTCTTAGAGAGTCTGTATCCAGAGATAGATTGGTGCAGATAAGTCTTCCATTTGAAGGGCTGCACAGTAGCCATAATAAAATTGTGGTGTGTTAGCCGGGCAGTGGTGGTTCACGCCTTTAATCCCAGCACTTGGGAGGCAGAGGCAGGCAGATTTCTGAGTTCGAGGCCAGCCTGGTCTACAGAGTGAGTTCCAGGACAGCCAGGGCTACACAAAGAAATCCTGTTTTGAAAAACCAAAAAAAAGAAAAACAACAACAAAAAAATTGTGGTGTGTTTTATCCATTTCCCCATTGAACAGTGAACCTTGAGAGCCCATTTTTTGTCAGTACAAATTGCTAGAGTGTGCACCCATATGTGCCAAGTATTTTGTTTTGTTTTTCTTTGAGAACGCTCTTACCTTTCTCTTGCTGTTACAAGACCCCACGACCAAGGTAACTTATAGAAACAGGGGTTAAAATGGGGCTTACAATTTTAAAGAGTAGGAGTTGATGATCATCATGATAGGGAGCATGGCAGCAGGCAGGCAATCAGAGCTGTGGCTGAGAGCTCACAGCTTGACTCTCAGTCAGATATAGAGAGGGCTAACAGTCAAAACCCTCCCAGGGATATACCTCCTCTGAGGCACACCTCCTAGTCCTTTCCTAACAGTTCTGTCAACCAAAAAGCAAGTCACATGTATGAGCATTATCATTCACATCTATGACATTATCACTCCATGCCCCACACAGTGCTTTCAGACTAGAGCATCACATGCTACCCCTACACAAAACCATGAAAACTGTATTCACCAATCATGTACCATGTAGCTTGGAATATACCAGAAATCTCCTTTTGGAGAGCAGGTAGGATGTTCAAATAATGAATTGATGCTTTTTTTTTTTTTTATTATTTTTTTTATTATCTAAATTCACTGTAGTTGTCTTCAGACGCACCAGAAGAGGGCATCAGATCTCATTGCAGATGGTTGTGAGCCACCATGTGGTTGCTGGGATTTGAACTCAGGACTTTCGGAAGAACAGTCAGTGCTCTTAACCTCTCAGCCATCTCTCCAGCCCTGATGCTTTTTTTTTTTTTTTTTTTAATCTCCTGGGCTAAAATTTAAAATTTAAAATTTAACTCCTGGGTTAAAAATCAAACTATAGAGCCCAGGTAGTGGCATACATAATTAACCCAGTACTTGGGAGGCAGAGGCAGGTGGATCTCTATGAGTTTGAAGCCAGACTTAGCTACATAGTTTGAGGTATGTAGGACTCAGGGACTGGAGAGATGGTTCGGTGGTTAAGAGCACCTCTTTTTTTTTCTCCTCCAAGAGACTAGGTTTCTTTGTGTAACCCTGGCTGTCAGGGAACTCAGAGATTTCTCCTGCTTTTGCCTCCCAAGTAGTGGGATTAAAGGCATGTGCCAGCAACTTAATTAATAGATGTTTCAAAGCCGTTTGACTAAAAATATATTTCACTTTATTCTTATTTTACTTTTTAAGGACGTATGTTAAATTTAAAGAGTGACTGTGAAATGAGTGTGAAGATCCTCAGGTCTCTGCCCAGCCCTATCTCACCTAATAGACTCAAAGTCGGTCCAAGAGGCGGCTCCCCCACAGGTCCCGCCCCCAGGCGCCCGGGCCCCACCCCCATGAGCCCAGGCCCCGCCCCCGCTCTCCATAGTTACGGCGCCCTGAGGTGGCGGCCATCTTGGCGGTGGAGCGATGAGCGGGTCGAACCCGAAGGCTGCGACTGCGGGTTCGCAGGCTGGGCCCGGCGGGCTAGTGGCTGGCAAGGAGGAGAAGAAGAAGGCGGGCGGCGGCGTCCTGAACCGGCTCAAGGCGCGGCGGCAGGGGCCCCCACACGCGTCCGACGATGGCACCGGGGCCGCAGTCACGGAGCAGGAGCTGTTGGCACTGGACACGATCCGCCCTGAGCACGTCCTACGCCTCAACCGGGTCACCGAGAGTGAGTGGCGGGCGGGCCGCGCCCTCCCTGGGCGCCGGGCCTGGGCGCCCTTGGCGGGCTGGGCCGTGTGGTGGCGCCGGGGTCTGCTCAGGCCGTGCTTCTGACGGCTCCGTTCCCGGACCCGGCGGGCAAGGTTTCTAGAGTCCGACCGTCTCTGGGCCTGGTCCGACCCTGCCCGCCGGAGACCCCTCTCCCTGGGACCCCAGCCCTTAGCCAGGCTCCTGCCCGTCCTGCTGAGCTACCCCCCAGCTTCCCGCAGCCCTCTGGGCCAGAGCCCCTACCTGCGGACTCCGCCTCTTTCCCTCTGCTCAGGCTCCTGACAGCCCCTCCCCCACTCGACCTTGCTTTGGTCCCCTCTGGGGTCCGGGACCCCTTTGTGTACAGGTAGCTTGTGCTTCCGTTAAACACGTGGCTGTTGCATTTCTTGCAGACTTAAACTGTACCACCAAAAAAACAAAAACAAAAAAAAAAGTTTAAAAGTTTGAGCGTTTGTAGAAACTGGCACGGGGATCTTGCTCTTGACATTTTTTTTTCTAGTGAATTTATAGTTGGTCAGGGTTTGAGAAGTATGATTTTTACATGAGAAGTCACCTTCCTGTCTTTTTGGCGGTGTAAGGAATGGTGGGAAGAGATACGTGTCTGTTCCCTGATGAGCTCTGCCTTTTGGAAGCTGCCCAGTCCAGCCCTGACCTGACACCCTTTCCCCCCAGGAGTTTGCAGTCACCTGGTTAGCCTTGGCTTGTCCTCCTCACCTCCCTGCCCTGGAGACTTCTAACCCTGCTTCCCTGAAGAATGCCAGAGTGTCCGCTGGATTCCCCGGGGCTGTGAGGTGTAGTTCAGGTTGCTCATGGAAATGGAGTTTGAGGGAAAGTGGCTTTTAACTGGTTCAGCCTGTGCAAGAGGAAACGTCCATCTCCTGAAATAGTTTCAGTTTGATTTTGGATGTTTGGTGACCCAGTTTCCCAACACTGTTTGGGGTGGGACACTCTTTCCTCTGCCCGAAAACAACTTTAGATAGTCATGCTTTGCGGTCCCAGAACAGTGAAAAGCCGTTTCAGTTCTCGGTTCTCATTGGGGATTTGAAAGTACAGAAATGGTTAGCTCCTGACCACTAACATCCTGTGAGCCTCACTGGTGAGTTAGGACTGGCAAATGCCCGGCCCTACGGACATGTATGTTAAGAGCACTCAGGTCTCCTTGGAACACTCGAGAGTGATGTCCCTTGCCCATCTCTGCAAGACCTTAGAGAAAGCCACAGCCAGAGCTTAGTAGCCATTGGATTTTATCACTCTTTTTTTTTTTTTTTTTTTTTTGGTTTTTCGAGACAGGGTTTCTCTGTGTAGCCCTGGCTGTCCTGGAACTCACTCTGTAGACCAGGCTGGCCTTGAACTCAGAAATCTGCCTGCCTCTGCCTCCCAAGTGCTGGGATTAAAGGCGAGCGCCACCACCGCCTGGCGGATTTTATCACTCTTAAGTTCTTTTGTGATGTTTTTATAAAAAGATAAAGAGGTATAGCATATCTTCCATGGGGGTGTAGCGGGGTGTGCGGGAATGGGATGTCTCAGCATGGCCAAGCCAAGGCATCCCTTCCCCCTGAGGAACCAGCCACACAATGGTATAGTATAGTATAGAATTTATTCAGGGCATGGAGAGGGGAGTTAAGTGGGTAGTAGAGGCAGAGAGAGGCAAAGAGAGAGAGAGAGGAGTAGAGGCTGGCCATGGCCGTGGGCACATGGAGAGAGGGGGAAGGGAAGCGAATGGGGAAGGGGAGAGCAAGAGCAAGAGAGAAGCAAGAGATCAAGAGAGCAAGAGAGGGAGGAGGGGGCAAGCCACCCCTTTTATAGTGGGTCATGCCTATCTGGCTATTGCCAGGTAACTGTGGGGTGGAGTTTAGACAGAATGCTGACATTGTGTTCTATAAGTTGTTTACTGAGCACTTCCCACAGACACAGAACCTCTGCCACATGCTTTTGGAGGTACAGTAGCTCTCCAGTTTGCCATCTCACCCGAGACCAACCTGCTTGGAGAACACAAAACAGCTAATACAAGGTAGCATGCTACAATGATGCAGAGGAGCTGGAAGAGCTGCTGTGGGAAGCCAGCAGAGGAGGCAGCCGCACACAGCTTTGTGACTTGGTTTGCACTAGTTCCTTGGGTTGTTGTAGGCACTGCTTTGGCCTAGTATTTTCACTGGCCTTGCTAATGTGTTCATGCTTTTGTGCAGCTGGAGAAACTAAGAATGGGTTAACCTTTTAAGTGGTTGAAGTAGATGTTAAACTCTTGTTACATGTGATTATCCAACTTAGCCTCTGTGTGCACTGACAGTTCCGTTTCGAAGACCTGCTCATTTGCTTGTTTCCTGTCCATAGACCTTTGAGTACAGTGGAGTGGAGTACCTTATATCATACGCTGTACGGCTGCAGAGTCTGAGTTACTTGTAACCTGGCCTTTTCCAGAAAAGTTTGATCTGTTTTTTGATATAGTTGGCAGACAACCCCTATATTATTTCTTAGTCAGTGTGCATTAAATGTTTTTTTAAATGTCAGGCTGGAGACATGGTTCAGTGGTTAAGAGTACTGGCTGCTCTTCCAGAGGACCCAGATTCACTTCCCAGAACCTATACCAGCAGCTACCACAGCTCACAACTGTCTGTAACTCCAGTTCCAGGGAATCCCACACCCTCAGATAGACATGTGTAGGCAAAACACCATTGCACATGAAATAAAGATAAACAAGTTTAAGGAAAAAACCAACTATGCTAGGCAGTGATTGTGCACACCTTTAATCCTAGCATCCTAGCACTCAAGAGGCAGGGGCAGGCAGTGAATCCTAGCACTCAAGAGGCAGGGGCAGGCAGTGAATCCTAGCACTCAAGAGGCAGGGGCAGGCAGGGTTCTGAGTTTGAGGCCAGCCTGGTCTGACAGTCAGGGCTACACAGAGAAATCTTGTCTTCAGTAACAACAGTAACAGAAATTATTCTTTGACAATTTCATACATATATAATGTATCTCTGAACCATCTCTCTGTCCTTTCTCCTTTTTTTTCTTTCTTTTTTTTTTCTTTTTTTCTTTTTTGGTTTTTTGAGACAGGGTTTCTCTGTATAGTCCTACCTGTCCTGGAACTCACTCTATAAGACCAGGCTGGCCTTGAACTCAGAACCCCTTTCTTTCTTGAATTTCCTAATTTTGATAATACAAGAGGATGTCTGGGGGCTGGGGAGATGGCTTAATGGTTAGGAGCACTGGCTGCCCTCTCAGAGGACCTGGGTTCGATTCCCAGCATCCATATGGTGCTCACAACCACCTGTAATGCCAGTCTTAGGGGATGTGGCATCCTCTTCTGGCCTTCTTGCAGACAGTGTACCTATGTGATACAGGCAAAGCATGCAGCATACACATTGTGCTGCTTTGTTGTTGTTGTTGTTATTGTTTGGTTTTTCGAGACAGGGTTTCTCTGTATAGCCTTGGCTGTCCAGGAACTCACTCTGTAGACCAGGCTGGCCTCGAACTCAGAAATCTGCCTGCCTCTGCCTCCCAAGTGCTGGGATCAAAGGCTGCGCCACCACCGCCTGACTTTGAATAAGAATCTCCCAGAGGCTCATATATTTGAAAGTTTGGTCACCAGGGGTGGAACCGTTTGAAAGGATTGGGTGGTGTGGCCTTGTTGGAAGGAGTGTGTCGCTGGGCTTGGCTTGGAGATTTCCAACAGTTCCCAGAAGGCTCAGCATTTGTGTAGCAGCTGCCTCCACATAGGTCAGCATGTGGCTCTCAACCGTTGCTGTAGCACGGCAGTTCTCAGCCTGTGGGTTAAGACTCCTTTGGAGGGTGTGTGTCTAACGACTGTTTCACAGGGTCACTTAAGACCATCAGAAACATAGATATTTACATTATAATTCATAACAGTAGCAAAGATACAGTTATAGAGTAACAAAAACAATGTTTTGGTTGGGGTCCCCAGGCCATGAGGACTGTTAAAGATCACGCCTTAGGAAGGGAAGGACCACCACCGCTCTAGCTCTGTGTGCTGCCATGTTCTCTTTTGGCCATGATGGCAGACCAGCCCTATGAAACTAACCCATCCCCCAAGTAATACTTTCCTAAGAGTTGCCTTAGTAATGGCATCTCTTCACAACAATAGAACAGTGACTAAGATGTACATAAAATAAACATTAGTGTTAGATAAATTTTAAAGGAAGCGTTTAGGCCTTGAGAGATGGCTTACTGGTTGAGAGCACTGCCTGCTCTCTCAGGGGACTTGGGTTGAGTTCCAGCACCCACATTGCCTCTTAGAACCAACAGTAACTATGACACTAAGGTTGTGACTCTCTCTGACCTCTTCTGACACTGCACTAATGTGGTGCTTACATGTAGGCAACTCACCCATACATACACAGTAAACAAACCTTAAACACAACAAGAGGATGTTTGGGGGACATTTCGAGTGAATTGCATAGGAGAACAACACATTGTCTTTAAAACCAGGGAATCAAATAGATGATAACTGTGGAAGATTACTTAATGACATTGATCTCTCCTTTCAGATTATCTATGTAAACCTGAAGACAATGTCTACAGTATTGACTTTACCCGATTCAAAATTCGAGATCTGGAGACGGGGACAGTGCTCTTTGAGATTGCCAAGCCTTGCATCTCAGGTAGGCCTGGGTACTGTAGAAGGAAAGGACTTTGGGAAGCCCAGTGTTTGTGGGCCAGCACATCTGTTTCTGAGACACCACTGTGTTCCACTTTCGTGACTGTTTCTTCCATCACTTCCTGTCAGCCTTGCCTGCCAGTTGCACACCAATTTAGAGCTTTGTTAAAAGGCTGGTGTGTGTGTGTGTGTGCGTGTGTGTGTGTGTGTGTGTGTGTGTGTGTGTGTGGTTTGCCTGTGTGTGCCAGAATAAACAGGTGGAGCAGGCCAGAGGGTAATTCTGTGGAGTCCTCTGTCCCCACAGTTGTGAGGGTCTAAGGAGTAAGCATTCTGTGCACTGAGCTATCTCAATGGCCAGGTTTTGGTTTTTAGGGCAGGTTCTTATGTAGCCCATGTTGGACTAGAACTTGCCATGTAGCTAAGGATGCCCTTGAGCTCCTGACATGCACCCTTCCACCATGTGCTAGGGTTACAGGCATGAGTCACCACAGCCAGCATAGGAAGTTGATGTTTGTTGTCTTGTGACACTGTCCAGACTCTTTAGTGAATTACCTTAGGTCCTCTTGTCCCTGTGAGTGGCTCAGCTACTTTTTACTGAGAGGGAGCTAAGACCCAGAGTTCCCGTGCGACCCTCCCCTAAGACCCTGCGCTTGTTCAGTGGTTCAGGTTGTCTACAGTGTCTACTGCCCCTGCTGCAGCTGGACTGGACTGAGGAAAGCGCTGCCCTGAGCCCTTGCAGCTGTGAGGCAGCTTCCCCAGCCTCTTGCTTGTCTGTAAGCAGTGCTTTTGGTTTCTTTCCAAGCCCTGCTTTAATGGTTTTTCTTTGTCCTTTCTGTTTTATTTGTTTCCAATGATTAAAAAAACTTACTGCTTGTGCCTCTGGGGTTTGTGAAATGAGTATAGTTGCCTCTAGAGGCCAGAAGAGGGCACTGGATCCCTCAGCTGCCTGACAGGGGTGCTGGGAACTGAACTTGAGTCCTCTGTAAGAACAGTAGGTATTCTAAGTGCTGAGCCAGCTCTCCAGCTCTATGGTCTGCCTGTCTGTCTGTCTGTCTGTCTGTCTGCCTGTTTTCTTTCTAAGCAAAAGATTATCCTTAAGTGTACAACAGACTCCGTGAGAACATTTCTGTGACCATGTGTGACAGAAGGTGAGCCTGGACTCAGTGACTGCCCATCCTCCGAGGTGCAAGGAGAACTGATTCTTTTACTTCCCTCCGTGTGCTTTATCTTCTCATTTTGAGACAGTCAAATTTGACAGTCAAATGACTAGAGCTAGCCTCAAATTCGCTGTTTAAATGGAGGTGCCCTAGAGCACTCCCTGCACGGAGCTTCTGTGCTGGCTTTAATTTTTATTGTTATTGTGTGAGTATGAGGTGCATGGGCGTGTACACGTGTGCTAGGGTGGAAATGATGTGGGGATAGCTCCTCCCACCATGTGGATCAAGGGGACGGAGTTCGGGTCTCCAGGGACCTTTACTGGCTTAACCATCCTGCGGGCCTCTCAACTGTGATTTCTAATGAAACTTATTCTTTAATTTAATAATTTATTTATTTTTATTTTATGTGAATTGATGTTTTCCCTGCAAATATGTCTGAGTGAGTGTGTTGAATCTCCTGGAGCTGGAGTTACAGACAATTGTGAGCTGCCATGTGGGTGGTGGGAATTGAACCCAGGTCTACTGGAAGAACAGCCAGTGCTCTTAACCACTGAGCCCCTAATGAAACTTATTTTGCAAAGTTCTTCTCCTTTGATTTGCTGCTCAGAATGAGCCTGCAATTCTTCGAGAAGGTAAGTATTAACATCTCAGAGAAATAAATAAAAGGCTGTCCCAAGTGCAGCTCTTTCAGGAGTGGAGAACCTCCTTACCTGGTTTAAAACAGACTTGCTAGGAGAGTGCTAGCCCAGCTTGAGCACCAGCCTCGCTCAGCAGGCCTTGTGTTTCCACCATCTTCCGGTCTTCCTTGAGGCACTGAATGAAGCCTCAGAACAACCTGCTGCAGATGCTGCAGGCGTGTGGTCTCCATTCCTCCAGCTCTGCCTTTAAGGCTCCTGTGTGACTCCATGTGTGCTCACACTAAAGTGCCCTCCTGCATGGCTTGCTCTGATAGACTTCAATCATATTAGTGGATCCAGGCCCCAAACCAGGGTTGTGTCCCAGTACCCCTGGGACATCACAGGCAGAGATGCTTGATGCTCAAGGGACCCTTGTGTCCCAACTAGTAAAAAATTCCCCTCCACGTTCATATTAAGACCATTATAGATCTTATATGTGGAATTAGCAGGAGGCTAGACCAGGGGAATGGCACTGACCACATGCCACCCCACACACTGGTTCCATGTCCATCTTTCCAGGTAGTCAGAGGAGTAGAGCTGGAATGGCCGCAATAGACATTAGTGCCCTTAGTCTGTAGGTCAGTCTGTCTTTATTTGAAATCAGACAGTGCTCCAGGATGCACCCTTCACTTTCCGACCTCTCTGACCGTATCATGCTGCTTAGAGGTTAGTGCTCTGATCCAGTCAGTGTGGACCTAGTCTATATGATCGGAGTCATGCCAGAGCTTGTACCCAGCTTGTGTTTTACTGTTTCAGCCCAGGACATGCCCATTCCCCCAAATTATATAAGGCAAATCACAGAGTGTTTTAAGAACAGACTTTGGTTAACTGGACCTGTATTCAGAACTTTGCTCAATCCGTTGACTGTTGGGGAACTTTGGGCCTGACAGCATTTTGAACTTAAGCGTCCTCATCTGTGAAATCAGAACAAGCGGCTCCTCCCTACAGGGCTGCTTGGAGCCTGGTACAACCTGTTGCTCAGCCTGTGTCCAGGAAGTATGGCTGTAGGGTTGTAACTGGTGTGATCTGTCAGTCGGCGGTGTGCTGTGTGGATGTGCGTGTGCTCACGGCTGAGCTCTGTGCTCCTTCAGACCAAGACCAGGACACGGAAGAGGAGAGTGTTGACGCAGATATCAGCGTGGGGCGTTTCGTTCGGTATCAGTTCACACCAGCGTTTCTCCGCCTCCGGACCGTCGGTGCCACGTGAGTGCTAGTACTCTTCTGAGGGCAGAGCATTCCGCTGACTCTGGAGCTGGCTGTGGAGGAGAGGAAGTAAGTCTCATAGAGATTCTCTTACAGGGTAGAGTTCACTGTGGGTGACAGGCCTGTGACAGGTTTCCGGATGATTGAGCGGCACTACTTCCGGGAGCGGCTGCTGAAGACCTTTGACTTTGATTTCGGCTTCTGCATCCCTAGCAGCAGAAACACGTGTGAACATATCTATGAGTTCCCACAGCTCTCCGAGGATGTCAGTACGTACCCCTCCTTCCCTCCCTCTGAGCTAGATTCTGACCACCCACATGGTCCAGAGGCCTCACTCTGTGCGAGAGGGAAGTGTGGTTTGCTGCATGCCAGGTCATATGACCTCAGACTCCTGTCTTCTGCCTCTGTGGACTAAGGAGGAGTTAGTGAAACAGGCACCCCAGGCTGAGTCACCAAGGCCTCTCACGTTGCTCACAGCTCCACTGTGTCCTGCTTACTTCCGAGCAGATGCATTATGACATGTGTTCTCTAAGTCTCAGGTCCCATACTCTAGAGTGGGCGCTCCACTCTCATGACAACAGGACCCAGTGGAAAGCCTGTGAGCCTGCAGGGCTTTCTGACAATATCTCATTCTGGCTTGAGCTGACCTGGATTTACAGATACTTGCAAGATTAGATCAACTGGTGAAACCAAACCGTCCACAACGTGTGGAGTTGAGTCTGAGTGTAAACCAAATTGCTGTGGCCTGGATGAGCTCAGAGAACTTAACATTTCTGACACTTTTTAATACCTGTGATACCTTTCCCTGGGGGACAGAAGATGGCGCGAAGAGGTAACTGTAATTGTATTTACCTTCATCCAGTGTGGAAAGAGGCAAGGGCGAGGGTTTAGACAGACTTACGGAAGTTCCCTAGGCAAATGGGCCTCTCTGTCTGGATCTTGAGGTGAACACCCGAGCACTCTGTAGGGAGTGGCTTCCCCTCTGCTCCTCTGACTGGGTACCTAGGGCTCTTTTGGCTTGTAGGCCCATAAGCAGTAGGAAGGTGGAGACATGAGTAAGAGCGTGGCTCTTCTTCCAGAGGACCTGGGTTCCATTCCTACCCCGTGGCTGTTCACAGGGCTTTAACTTCACTTCAGGCATTTGATCCCTCTTCTGGCCTCTGAGAGTGCAGCACACATGTGTCACACAGATGTCAACAGGCAGGCAAAAAACCCTGTACACATAAAATAAGTAATTTTTTAAAAATTAAAAAAAAACAGGGCAGTGGTGGCGCACACCTTTAATCCCAGCACTTGGGAGGCAGAGGCAGACAGATTTCTGAGTTGGAGGCCAGCCTGGTCTACAGAGTGAGTTCCAGGACAATTCAAGAATTGTCTCGAAAAAAACAAGAATCAAAAACCAAACAAACAAGTGAGTTGGTTATGGTGGTGCCCCCTGGCCCTTGGAAAGCAGAGGCAGGCAAATCTCTGTGAATTCAAAGTCAGCCAGAGTGGTACAGTGAGATCCTTTCTCCACAAACAAGACAACCCAAAGAAGCATGTACAGAGGGGCATGCTGCTTTGGGTTTTTACTGAAATGTCCAGAGGTGGCAGCAGGCCAGAAGCCAGGGCTCACTGGACCAGCCATGAGTGTGGAGCAAAGAAGTGGGCATGACTGAGGAGAAGTTTGTTTCCTAGGATACCAACAAGACAGAACAGCTAGGGATGACTAAAGAGTGGATTGCATCCTTGTATAGAACTGGATGTCACGGTCCATCTGGAGCCCTCCAGTCTCCTTGGCTTCTTTTGTTCTGCCCTTGTCATCTGGGTAGAGTCAAACTTTGCAAAGCGCTGGTCTGTCGTTTGGAGGGATGCTGAGTTTCTCATGCCTAGCTGTGGGGCAGACTCAATAGTGTTCTCTTCCTTTGCAGTTCGTCTGATGATTGAAAACCCCTATGAGACCCGCTCCGACAGCTTCTACTTTGTTGACAACAAGCTTATAATGCACAACAAGGCCGACTATGCCTATAATGGAGGCCAGTAACTACTGCAGGAGTGGACAGGGAGGTCCTCTGCCGCCACCACGAGGCACACAGCAGGAATTGCAGCTGCTGCCGGTCAACACCCACCTTGAACCTGGTCCAGGAAGCTGCAGCTGGGGCGATGGTGTTTTGTGCTCCAAGGAGGTGCCAGCCAGCAGTTTCTCTTCCCAGTGTTTGTTCCCTGCCCCCTAGTTCACAGAGGTATTATAGTAAAGTAAAAGATTAGGGTAAGGTTCCCGGGATCCAGATAAAAGCTTATTTCTGTGTAGTCTTAGCTGTGCACTGCTTATCCCGACAAGCCTGACCGTCCAGGCACAGCTGTGTCAGCCAGAAGGCTTGGGCTGGGCTAGTCTGCAGGTTCCCAGCCCTCTGCAGGTTCCTGGGTGCTGTGGGCAACTGAGAGCAGCTCACTTCTCCCTCATCCCGTGCCATTGGTACAGTCTGTCCTCGCCTATGCAGTTAGGCCAACTGGAAGAAACTTGAAGAGAGACTGGGGTAGGTCAGAGCCTGGGCTAAGGCACTGGGTTGGGAGGTGGCACCAGAGTCAAAGACAAGTGTTTGAGGAGGCTTCTTACCTGCCTTTGAGAAGCCACGGCCAGGCCTGGGGGAGACCACAGTCTCAGCCTGGTGGAGCCTTCTGTTCTTGCTCTAGAGGTCAGGAGCTTCCTTTGCTCCCTGGCTGTGACTTTTTAACATGTCCTGCCATGGCCCTTGGCAGTTTGTTCACAGAACATGAGTCTCTCTCTCAAGTTCAGTGTAGGCTAGTTGTGCTTTGTGCTCCTTATTCTCAGACTTCTTTGGGGGGATTTTTACAATGTCAGTGTTTAGTGCCCAGGATGCTGACAGATCTCCGATGGGACTGATCGGCT
Source organism: Montemys delectorum (assembly GCA_019843815.1). Lineage (NCBI taxonomy): Eukaryota > Metazoa > Chordata > Mammalia > Rodentia > Muridae > Montemys > Montemys delectorum. Next base: position 27,297 of record JADRCD010190057.1, read on the forward strand.
CCCAGGCTAATGTGGCTCATGGTGGGAGAGCTGACTCTGTATACAGTGAGCCTGGAAGAGAGGCTTTGGGTCGGGATTTGACTCTAGAGCAGAGTCTCATATTTAGGAATGCTTTCCTACCTTTCTGCTGTTTGCCTTTCCTAGAACCGTCTGCCACATGGTCCTGAGGAGTGCATATTCCAATCCTGCCTCTAACTGCTGCATGTCTGAGTGCTGGGAAGGGCAGCATAGGCTCAGATTGCCTGTCACAGTGCTGTCCTTAGATGGCCTGCTGCTCGGTGGGCCTCAGGTGTCCTCAGATCCCCACTGACTGACTCCCACCTCTTTGGCTCCCTAGGTTGTCCCTGTGGGCGGCTGTAGGACTCTGTGGCTGGGGTCCATTTGTCATTGAAGTGCAGGAAGCATGGGAGAGCATGAAGTGTCTTTGAGGCACACATCACCTGTAATGTCACCTGTGATGAGACCAGGGCCCCAGAGTACTTGAGAAAAAGGATGTGCTTTGGCCAGTGTTGCTGCCAGCCTCTAGAGCACTCATGGTCCTGGTTTGGGACCCATGCTCTGTGCCTGGCCAGCACTTTACAGCACTGTGCTTGGGAAGCCTCAATTATCCTTCATGCTGCACTGGATTTACCCACTGAGGTGAGGAGGCCCAGGTGCCTATGGTGGGCACCTCCTGACCATTCCAGTGGATCTCAGAACTGGAGTCCACTCCAAATCTAGGTGCCTTAAATGTGGTTCTGCCCCATGTGCTGCTGGGAGCTGCGGGGCCTTTGTTCCCCCTCACCAGATATGAGCGTCGCTCCGCCTTTTCTCACATGGCTCCTCTGATGAGAGTTCCATGTTTGTGACAAGCTTCAGAGTCTTAGGTCTATTACAGAGTTTGGGGAGGTATTTGGTACCTAGTATATAAGTAAATACTATTTCGGATGTGCTTCCTGGAGCTACGTGGCCTTTGCTCAGTAGAGTGCAGCCTGGGCTGCTCCTGTTTTCTGGCACGCTGTTTCCTGCCTGTCATACTGTCTTTTGCTTGGAGAGCCCCAGGTGGAGGAGCTGGGTACACTACTGGCTTGAGAAGGGCTGCATCCTTTTTCCCATCAGCCTGTTCTCAGTGAGAGCACACTGAGGCCGGGTGCTCAGTCAAACTGGTAGGATGGAGCAGCCTTCCTCAGTGCCCGAAGGGCCAGTGGTCCGGGTCTGGCTGTCTAGCTGTTTGCTCGAGAGTTTGAAATCCCAAATTCTGTGCCTCACTTGAGTAAACTGGAAGTCATACTTCGTAAATAACTGAACAAGCAGAAGCCGAGTCAGAAGTCAAACTGTCCAGGAACAGCAGTGCATACAGTGGCTTCCTGTGATGGAGCGGGAAGAGAATCAGTGCTGGGGGCGCTGGTCATGCCATGCCCAGAGCAGTAATCTGAGAAGATGGCAACACCAGGGGACCTCATTCCCAGGCTGGGCAGAACCCTTCCTGGTATGAGGCGGGTTCTGCTTGATCTCCATCCTTGCCCCATGCGTTGGGGCCAAGCTGCCCTTCTAAACCATAAATATAGGAGTAAAGCCAGCTCGTACTTGGGCTGACCTCAGCTGTTGTCCCAGATTAGCTCAGCGCTGTCTCATAGGAACCTTCTGAAGTTCCTCCAGCTCTGGGCATCTGATTTCCAGTTCCTAGGGACAGCACTTTGCCGTGTCTAGGGTGGACCATAGACTCAGATTCTGAATATATCCACATTCCGTGTCCAGAGCATCATAGCCACAGGGAGTCTGGAAGAGGTGGGCTCACTCTTGTTTCATAAAGAATCATGGGGTGATGTCACTCACGCTGTGAAAGTCCGTTTTCCCTGTAAATCTATTTTTCACAGAAATAAGAAACATCTCTGTCCTTAAAATCCTCATTCCAAAACAAATCAGGTGATTCTATTTGTATAAGATGTTATTTTACCACAAAAGACAGTAATAAAGATTTTTCACAATATGTTCACTCTGTCTTGCCTCCTGATTGGGCCTTTGGGGACTTGGGAGGTAGGTGGGGTCCCAGTCCCTTTGCTCTGCTGTCACATTTCTGTTGACTTGGGTGTCACTGGTTTATAACTGGGGAATAGAACTGAGAGTCACCAGTTTCTTTTTAAGTTTTTCTGTTGTAGGTTTTACTCAGGGACTGAGAGTTCAGCATTTATGGGATGGAGAGAGGGATGGCTCTATAAGAGCACGGCTGTTCTGTTCCCAGCAGCACACTCCACTGTCCCAGCCCTTAAGACAGGCTTACCAGGATGTGTGTGATAACAAAATGACCTCGACTGTCTGTACATTTCTGAGCTGAGCATGGTGTCAACACACTTTAGTACTTGGGAGGAAGAGGCAGGGCGGCTGTGGCAGGCCAGTCTGTGGTGAGCCTTGGTTACTATTCCAGGACGGCCAAGGTCACATAGTGAGACCCTATCTCAAAAAAAACAAGCCAGGCAGCAGTGCCTTGTGATTGTAATTCTTGAGGGGTTGGAGGTGGTCTTTTACCCATCTTGCTCCCAGATAACTGCAGGGCATTCCTATGCCCACTCTTGCCTGTTTTTTGTTTTGTTTTTAACAAGCTGCAAACCTAAGCTAAGCAGATATCTTTTTTTTGGGGGGGGGGTTTCGAGACAAGGTTTCTCTGTGTAGCCTTGGCTGTCCTAGACTCACTCTGTAGAACCAGGCTGGCCTCGAACTCAGAAATCCACCTGCCTCTGCCTCCCAAGCGCTGGGATTAAAGGCGTGCGCCACCACCCAGCTCTTTTTTTTTTTTTTTTTTTTTTTAAAGATTTATTTATTATATGTAAGTATACTGTAGCTGTCTTCAGACACCCCAGAAGAGGGCATCAGCTGTCATTATGGATGGTTGTGAGCCACCATGTGGTTGCTGGGAATTGAACTCAGGATCTCTGGAAGAGCAGTCAGTGCTCTTAACCGCTGAGCCATCTCTCCAGCCCTTTCTATTTGTACTTTCTAATTGTGACTGCACTTGTAACCCTGGACATGTAATGAAAAAAAATCAGATAATCTTGTACTTCTTTAATTATTAGTTCCTCTTTGTTCAGTGACACCTGTACAAATAGAAAGGCACTGATTGCCAGTCAGTCAGACTGCCCTGCATACTGCAACGCTGCCCTGACCACCTCCTCCCTTGATTATTCCTCACTCCTCTCAGGCCACCATGTCAAGGCTGCAGAAGGCCCCAGGCAGGTTCTGGACGTAGAACTGAGGCCATCAGATTTGGCAGCACGTGTGTTTGCTCACTGACTCATCTTACAGGCCCATAATACTTTTATTTATTTATTTATTTTTAATTTTTTAAAAGATTTATTATTATAAATAATTACACTGTAGCTGTCTTCAGACGCACCAGAAGAGGGCGTATTTATTTATTTTTAATTTTTTAAAAGATTTATTATTATAAATAATTACACTGTAGCTGTCTTCAGACGCACCAGAAGAGGGCGTCAGATCTCATTACGGGTGGTTGTAAGCCACCATGTGGTTGCTGGGATTTGAACTCAGGACCTTCGGAAGAGCAGTCAGTGCTCTTATCTGCTGAGCCATCTCACCAGCCTCATTACTTTTATTTTTAAATATTTCAAAATTATGGGTTTGAGTTGTGGCACCTGCCTGTAATCCTCCTACTCAGGAGGCAAAGGTGGGCTGATCTCTGTGAGTTCAAGGCTTGTCTCTAGTTTTTAGTGACAAGTTCCAGGCCAGCCAGGAACTGGCTGTTGTTGTTGTTGTTGTTGTTTTGTTTTCTGAGACAGGGTTTCTCTGTGTAGCATTGACTGTCCTGGAACTCACTCTGTAGGCCAGGCTGGCCTTGAACTCAAAAATTTGCCTGTCTCTGCCTCCTAAGTGCTCAGATTAAAAGGCGTGTGCCACCTTTAAACTGGATGTTAGCTCCCACAATCCTCCCGTCTTTGTATTCCCCACTGGATGGACTACTGCAGGCAGGTCAAATGGATGCTGGGGTTCCAAACTCAGGTCATGCTTGCATTAAAGCGCTTTACCCTCTGCACCACCTCTCAGGCCCCAGCTTCTCTCTTTGGTCTTCCATCCAGTTCTGGTGACCAGATAGGGAAGATGACTGGGTGACCACAGAGTACTGGCCAATGAGTCACTTAACACATTATTTTGAAATCCTTTTTTAAAAAAAGGCAGTTCCAGACTTTGGAGCTGGGGAAGGAAAGAACAAATGGAAACATTTGTAATCTAAGCAGCCACACCTTCACCTCTGTTTATTGTTTCTAGGTAGTGGTGGGCTGTAAGACTTTCACTGCTCAGGTTTGTGGACGCATGTAAACCAGGAGGGGATGAAGGGCAGACCCTGTGAGCTAAATCACAACTGACAGTCTCTGGGACAGAGCGAGGTTGTTTTGAGGATGCTAGGACTCAACCCTTGGCATTAATGAGTAGTACACCTACTCCCAACAGAGCTCTGTTCCCCAAGTAGGAGGTGCAGAAGACAGTAGCTCTGTTTCACATTCATGTCTTAGGGCTGGAGGGATCTTCCTGCTGGGCATCCCCATACAATGGGCCTATATACTGAGCTCTCCAGCCCGTTTGGAATCCACAGACTAGTGGGAGAGATGAATAGTAAAAAAATAAATATATAAAAATCCCAGGGTGAAGTGTAAATAAAAGGCTGCATGTAAAACTAGGTTAGGAATGGTAGCGGGACATCCAGGCAAGATGGCAAAAGCTGCCAGGGAGCCAGGGATTACGATGCAGAACTGGGTAGGCAGGGGTAGGTACTTTTCTTCTCTCCCTAAAACTGAACCCAGTGCCTTATGTCTGCTAGGCAGGGCCTCTATGTCCTCTTTAAACTTTTATTTTCAAGATACTGCAAAGTTGCTCAAGGTGGTTTAATACAGGGAGACTTTGAACCAGCAATCCTCCTGCCTCAGGCTCAGAAGTCGCTAGAATTACAGGTTTGGACTGTGTGTGTGTATGTGTGTGTATGTGTGTGTGTGTGTATGTGTGCCTGCAATCCTCCTGCCTCAGGCTCGGAGTGTGTGTGTATGTTTTAGGGGATCGAAGGTTTTCTTTTTTTTTCTTTTTTAAATATTTATTTATTTATTTATTTATTTATTTTCAGACAGGGTTTCTCTGAGTAGCCCTGGCTGTCCTGGAACTCACTCTGTAGACCAAGCTGGCCTCAAACACAGAAATCCGCCTGCCTCTGCCTCCCAAGTACTGGCATTTAAAGGCGTGCGCCACCATGCCCAGCAGATTTATTTATTATTGTAAATAATTACACTGTAGCTGTCTTCAGACACACCAGAAGAGGGCATCAGATCTCATTACAGGTGATTGTGAGCCACCATGTGGTTGCTAGGATTTGAACTCAGGACCTTTGGAAGAGCAGTCAGTGCTGAGCCATCTCTCCAGCCCGCGGACCGAGGGATTTAAACCGAGGATGGTTGCTTGTTTACTTTTATTTTTATGCCTCTGCGTTGTCAGCAGCCTTACTAGAGATGAGGGCAGGAGAAGGAGTTGACAAACTTTGTAGTCTCAGAATTGGCACCAGTTAATTTCCGCGAACGCCTGAGGCCCCACCCCTAGGTCGCTAGCGAGTCTCAGGCCCCGCCCCCGCGGCCCGGTGGGAGTGGCCCAGGCGGGCGCCGGCCCCGCCCACGCACCCAATTGGGCGTGGCCCAGGCCCTTCCCTCTCCCTCCGGAACTCGGACGCTGCTGCTAGAGGTCCAGGAGGTCTGTGCCCATGGCCGCCGCGTTTCTGGCCCGGGCCCGTGGCCCTCTCCGTAGAGGTGAGTGCGCCCGCGGAGCCTCAGGGCCGGTCACAGGGCGGAGATCCTGGCGGCCGGTCCTGCTGGGGTCCACGGCGGACGAGTGGGCAGCACCCCGCGGCTGCGCGCGGCCTTTGTCCTAGTTCGGTAGCCTCTGGCCAGTGCAAGGCCCAGGCTCTGAAGGGATCCGGACTCCTGCTCGGCTCCCTTCCTGTGGGTCCCTCATCGCCAGCTCCCCTTTACGTGGCCCTGTCCATTCCCCTAACCTCATTTCAGCCCCAGCTGAGGTTCTGGGTGAGTTGGTCTTCCATGGCTGGGGCCCTGGCATTGAACTCCGACCTATGACCTTGGACGTGACACTCAACCTCTCTGCATCAAGTGATCCAAGTGTGAACTGTTTCCATCCCCAGCTGTATTAAATCACAGGATACATCGTGGTTGGCATCTAACGTGTGTTTCCATAACGTTAGCATTTAGTTATTTTTAATGTTTTGTCTCATCTGTAGCAGCCCTGACACTATGGCCACCGCTTCCTTTGGCTACTCCAGAGCCACATTAACAATTAGACCGGTGTTAAGTCAGCCATTAGTACTTTGATCCTTCCACTCCTGGGAGCTGAGCTCTTTTCTTGTCCACATTTTATAGAACTCCAAACCCAGTGAAACTTAAAATCTATTTCCGAGGTGTTGTAAATGGGATTATATTGAGGATTGAAGTGTTTAGCGAACAGTTAAGCATTCAGTTAGCCTGGGCTTTTCTGTACCAGCTCTGTTGACAATGTGTCAATAAAGTTTTTTTTTTCTTTGAGACCGGGGTTGGGGGTGGGGAGTGGTGCTTTTTTTTTTTTTTTTTTTTTTTTTCTTAAAAGTTTATTTTTATTTTATGTGTATGAGTGTTTTGCCAGCATGTGTGCCTGAATAAGTGTGCCATGTCCCACAGAGGCTAGAAGAGTGTGTTGGATCCCCTGGAACTTTAGTTGCTGACAATTGTAAGGCACCCTATGGGGGTGAGAACTGTGCCTAAGTCCTCTGAAAGAGCAACAAGTGTTCTTAACCACCGAGCCGTCACTCTAGACCCTGGGATGAATGAAATCTTGACATATTGTGTAGGCTAGCCTGAACTCCAGGCTACCTCAGCATTTGCTCTTCTTACAGAAGACCTGAGTTCAGATCCCAGCACCCATGTTGGGCAGTTCATAATCCCCTGAACTCCAGGTCCAGGGGATCTGATGCCCTCTTCTGGCCTCTGCGAGTACCTGCATGCATATATACATACATAAATGCAGATTCACAGACACATAAAGAGAAACTTTTGTAAGTCTTAAGATCTTTTGCAATGTCCTTCCCTAACTGGGACCATAGCTCTCCGTGTTCGGGACTGGCGAAGGTTACATACTGTTTACCAGTCTGTGGAACTGCCTGAGACACACCAGATGTTGCGCCAGACATGCCGTGACTTTACTGAGAAGGAGCTGGTCCCCATTGCAGCCCAGCTGGACAAGGAGCATCTCTTCCCCACAGCTCAGGTGAGTGCAGCAGCCACAGTGGCTCACAGTGCCTAGTGGCTCTTGTATGAGCTGCGGCAGCCAGAGGCACCATGACCTCGGGCAGGAGGCTCAGAACCTGCTCTGAACGTTTGCTTTGCTCAGCATCTGGTCCCTAGCCAAGATTTGCGAACTTTTTAAGAAGATGTATTTATTAATTGAGTGTGTCTGTGTGTGCCTGTTTGTCTGTCTATGTATTATGTGTATGTAATGAATGCCTGTCAAGGCCAGAGGAAAGCCTCATTATGTCCTGAAACTGGAGTTACAAGCACACGTGGGCACTAGGAATTGAACTCAGGTAGTCTGCAGGAGCACCAAGTGCTCTTACCCTCTGAGCTGTCTCTCCAGCCCCTTCTTGAGATAGGCTCTCAGTATGCAGCCCTGACTGGCCTGGAATTTGTGCTGTGTAGATCAGACTGGCCTCAGACACATAGAGCTCTCCCTGCCGTTGCCTCTTGTGTATTGAGAAAGGCATGTCCCACCACACCTGAATACCGAGGTCATTTTTGTAATCTTATCTATCATCTTTATCATGTGTGTGTATGTGTGATATTCTTGTGGACAGTGTCTGCCATGGCCTGGATGAAGACGTCAGGGGACAACTGTAGGACTGGGTTCTCTCCCTTGACCTCTACATGGATTCTAGGGTCAGCCTTGGGTCATCAGACTTGATAGGTGTGCTACCCACTAGGCCAGCTCCTGTAATTGGTTTCTTTTGATTTGGTTTTATTTATGTGTATGTGTATATGTATGTGAGAGAGCATGTGCCAGGTATGTGTAAGTGCCCTCAGAAGCCAGCAGAGGGTGTCAGATCCCCCAGAACTGGAGTTACAGGTGTGAACGGCCTGATGTGGGTACTGGAAATTGAACTCAGAACCTCTGGAAGAGCAGCCAAAGCTCTTTTTTTTTTTTT
>JADRCD010190062.1:0-26998 GCA_019843815.1 Montemys delectorum
GACCTTGTTCTCCTAGTGTTCTCCATCCCTTCTGACTCTTACAATCTTTCCACCTCCTCTTCCACAGGATTCCCCTGAGCTCTGAGGGGGAGGGATTTGATGGAGACCGCCCATTTAGACACTTTCTTCATGTAATGTCTGACTGTGGGTCTCTGCATCTTTTGCCATCTGCTGTCAGAGGATGCCTCCCTGATGACTGGATACAACACTGATCTATGATTATAGCAGAATATCATTAGGAATAATTTTATTGATACTTTTTTGGACTAGTAGTATTTAGTTTTACCATATGAGATGGTTTGAATGAAAATGGCCCCATAAGCTCATAGGTAGTGGCACTATTGGGAGCTGTGGCCTAATTGGAGTAGGCGTGCCCTTGTTGGAGTAACTGTGGTCTTGTTGGAGGAAGTGCATCACTGGATTTGGGCTTTGGAAGCCCAAGCCAGACCCATGTTACTTTCTCTTTCTGGTGCTAGTGGATGCAGATGTAGAATTCTCAGCTATTTCTCTAGCACTGTGTTTGTCTGTGTGATGTGATGCTTCCTACCATGATGACAATAGACTAAACCTCTCAACTGTAAGACAGCCCCAATTAAATGACTTTTAGAATAAGCATTACTACAGTAGTAGTGACTTTTACAGCAATAGAATCTGAATCAAGACACCCTAAGTTTCTGGGCTGTCTAGTGTCTCATCTTGGTTACTCAAGCAGTGTCAGGCACAGGTTTTCTCTCATGGAGTGGGCCTTAAATTAAATCAGACTTTGGTTGGCTACTCCTGCAAGTTCCAAAGTATGCCAACACTGCCCTAGCATATTTTTCAGGCAGGACAGATTGAAGGTCAAATGTTCTGTGGCTAGGTCGGTATCATGTTTCTCTTTTGGTTGCCAATACAGTATCTTCATGTACCAAAGAGACTAGAGTATGGGGTAAGGCTCCATCTAGGGGTCCACCTCTCCAGTTTCAATGAATTATATGAGTGTTGTCCTCAGCAATGGGGGTCCCACTGTCAGTTTTTTGAGAGCAACCCTTTGTCTCAGCAACAGTCTGGATTGTTTGGTGCTTTCCATGAGATCCTGTAGCAGAATTTTCCCTGTCCAAGTAATTTAAATATTAATACAACAAGAAGCCTGTGATTGGACATGGAAAAGGAAGGCAGAGCTAAGAGTTTCAGAGACAAGAACAGGGACAGGGACAGGAAAAAGGGGTTGGGGGAGGAAGGAAGATAGAGGGAGAGGAAGATGATCTAGATTCCTCGTGGCTGTAAATAGCCACAGGTAGCTATGAATATTATAAAAGGATAGAATAATTGGAATAACTTATCTAATCTAGGTGGACAGCTTGTATCTATCAACTGGCTCTGAAATTATTGTGTGGGCATCTTGTGAATTGAGAATTTATTGATATATAAATCTGACTGATTAGTTATAAGTTTTTAGAGTTTTGATTTATTGAGTTAAGGGGCTTTGTAACAACTAGCCACAGGGGGTAAATGCCTGAGAAGGAACAGGCAGCTCTGAGGCAGGCAAACTGGAGCTGGGAAGACTGCTCATGGGGCTAGCCTAGAGGCGGTGAGACTGTTGGGGCAGAGAGTAGCTGAGTTTAGCGTGGGATGGTGTTACTTTTTTTAATATTTCCTACAACAGAACCCCTTTGGGCATCAACTCAAATGACTGCAACTCAGTCTCTCCACTGGAAGACTTGCCTGGCCACAAGAGATGGCCAGCTGAGTGAGACTCTGTTTCCCCCATTACTGAGTCCTCATTATGATCACTTTCATACATCCCAGGAAGTTTCCACTGCATTAGGTTTCCACACTACAGCCCCCTCCCCAAATGCTCCCCACTTATAGCCATTTCTCCCTGTACTCTCTCCCTCTAACCCATCTCCCCTCAGTCCGATCCCTCCTGCTCCTATCTCTACCTGCCCCAAGCCCACTGGTAAAATCTATTCTATTTCTTCCTCCCAGGGAGATAGATGTATCTCCCAAAGGCCCCTCCTCTTTACCTTACCTCTCTAGGTATACAGATTATAGATTGGCTATCACTTGCTTAAAGGCTAATGTCCACTTATAAGAGACCACATACCATATTTATCTTTCTGGGCATGGTTTCCTCTTTCTGGGCATGGTTTCCTTTATTCAGGATGACTTTTTCTAGTCCTATCCATTTGCCTGAAAATTTCATGTCATGTTTTAAATAGCTGACTTACTTTATTGCATAAATACGCCACATTTTCTTTATCCCTTTGTAGTGGCTATTCCTGGTTGTCAACTTGACTACGTCTGAAATGAATTACAATCCAGAATTAGAAGGCTCACCTGTGGCCCTAATCTGGAGGCTGAGAGATACAAGTTTCTGACCTGAATCTTGGCATGGAGACCTTGAGGAATAGTGGCTACGAATCCCATAGGATTAACATAGAAAGCTCTATGAGTTCAAGGTCATCCGGGGTTAAAGGTGTGGTGGCACACACCTTTAACCTGGGCCACACTTTTTGCTGGAGACATATATAAGGACATTGGAAGAAGGAAGGCCCTCTCTGCTTCACCTGCTTGCCTTGTGGGACTGAGCAATTGCTGGATCCTTGGACTTCCATTCACAGCTGCTGCCGTGACTGTTGTTGGGAGTTGATTGTTGGGAGTTGGACTACAAACTGTAAGTCATCAATAAATCCCTTTACTACATAGAGACTACCATAAGTTCTGTGACTCTAGAGAACCCTAACTAAGACACCCTTCTTTTGTTGAGGGACATCTAGGCTGTTTACAGTTTCTTGCCTTTACAAATAAAGCTGCAATGAACATGGTTGAACAAGTGTCTTTGTGGTAGAATGGAGCATACTTTGGGTATATGCTAAGAGTGATATAGCTGGGTCTTGAGGTAGATCAAATCCCAACTGTCTGAGGAACCACCATATTGATTTCCATAGTGGATGTACAAATTTGCACTCTCACCAGCAATACAAGAGTAGTCCCCTTGCTCCCACATCCTCCTCATCATAAGTGACTTGTGTTATTTTTTTTTCAGACAGGGTTTCTCTGTGTAGCCCTGGCTGTCCTGGAACTCACTCTGTAGAAGAGGCTGACCTCGAACTCAGAAACCTGCCTGCCTCTGCCTCCTAAGTGCTGGGATTATAGACGTGCACCACCACTGCCCAGCTGTAACTTGTATTTTTGATTTTAGCCATTCTGACAGATGTAAGATGGAATCTTAAAATAGTTTTAAGTTACATTTACCTGATGGTTAAGGATGGTATATATTTCTTTAAGTGTTTCACAGCTATTTGAGTTTTTTCTATAGAAACTTCTGTTTAGATCTGTTTTCCAATGTAAAATTGGATTGTTTGGTTTTTGATAACTAGTTTCTTGAATTCTTTAGATAGTTTGGATATTAGTCCTCTATCAGATGTGGAGTTGGTAAAATCTTTTATTTTGTAGGCTGCCACATTGTTTGACTGATGGTGTCCTTTGCCTTACAGAAGCTTTTCGGTTTCATGAGGTTCCTTTTAAGCACCTGGATTATGGGTGTTCTGTTCAGAAAGTTGTCTCCAGTGCCAGTGTGTTCAAGGCTATCCCCTACTTTCTCTTCTATCTTGATCAGTGTATTTGGTTTTATGTTGAAGTCTTTGATCCACTTAGACTTCAGTTTTGTGAAGGGTGATAAGCACGGATCTATCTGCACCCTTCTACATGTAGACATCCAGTTTGACCAGCACTGTTGAAGTACAGTTGAAGATGTCTTTTTTTTTTTCCAGTGTCTTTTCTGATCTTTATCAAAAATCAGGCGTTCATATGTATGTGGATTTGGATTTATGTCTGGCTCCTCAATCTGATTCATTGATTAATGTGTCTGTGTTTTCTTTTTTGTTGTTGTTTTTTTTGTTTTTTGTTTTGTTTGTTTTGTTTTGTTTTTTTTCTAATACCATGCTGTTTTTATTACTGCAGCTCTACAGCGCAGCTTGAGATCAGGGATGGTGATATCTCTGGAAGTTCTTTTATTGTACAGTATTATTATAGCTGTCCTGTTTCTCCACCCCCCCAACAGGAAAAAATGTTCAGAATTGGCTTCTCAAGATCTGCAACCGATTGTGTTGGGATTTTGATGGGGGTTGCATTGAATGTGAAGATTGGTCTTGGGAGGATGGGCACTTTTACTGTGTTAATCCTACTGACTCATGAGCATGGGAGATCTTTCCATCAACTAACATCTTCTTCAATTTATTTCTTCAAAAACTTGAAGATTTTATCATGCATCCCTTTCACTTGCATCATTAGAGTTATCTCCAAGATATTTTATATTATTTGAGACTATTGTGAAAGATGTTGTTTCCCCGATTTCTTTCTCAATTCACTTGTAATTTGCATAAAGGAGGATTACTGATCTTTTTGAGTTAATCTTGTATCCAGCCACTTTGCTCAAAGTGTTGAGATGGGTGGGTGCCTCCATCCCTCGACTTGGGGGGCATGCCTATCTGCTGGAGGTGGGCTCTACAGGTTCTATCTCCCCATTCTCTGTGCATTTCGGCTAGAGTCATCCCCATTGGGTCCTAGGAGCCTCTGGTTTCCCTGGTGTCTGGGACCCTCCAGTGGCTATCCTCATTTTCTTACCCCCACCCAGCTACATATTTTTATTCAATTTCCTGACCCTCTGTACCTGTCTCCCATCCCCTGATACTGCCCCCTTATTTCCTCTCCCCCCTCTTTCTCTCCCAGGTAACCCTCTTCCTCCACCTCCCTCTATGCTCATGTTCCTCCCTCAAGGTAGAACTAAAATATCCACACCCTGGTCTTCCTGCCTCCTAAGCTGCATAGGATCTGTGGGTTGAATCATGAGCATTATGAGATTTTTGGGCTAACATCCACTTATCAGTGAGCACATACCATGTATATTCTTTCACCTGCTAGTGTTGTTAGCTTGTCCCATTATGGCTCCTGACACCTCACTCAGGATGATATTTTTTAGTTCTGTCCGTTCATCTGCAAATTTTGTGAAGTTATTGTTTTTAATTGAGGAGTAGTACTCCATTGTGTAAATGTACCACATTTTCTGTATCCATTCTTCTGTTGAGGGACATCTGGGTTGTTTCCAGCTTCTGGCTATTATAAATAAGGCTGCTATGAACATAGTGGAGCATATGTCCTTATTATAAGTTGGAACATTTTCTGGGTATAGCTGGGTCTTCAGGTAGAGCTAGTTCCAATTTTCTCAGAAACCTCCAGATTGATTTCCAAAGCAGTTTTACCAGCTTGCAGTCCCACCAGCAATGGGGGAGTGTTCCTCTTTCTCCACATCTTTGCCAACATCTGTAGTCACCTGCATTTTTGATCTTAGCCATTTTGATTGGTGTGAGGGGAACTCTCAGGGCCATTTTGATTTGCATTTCCCTGATGACTAAGGATGCTGACCACTTCTTTAAGTGCTTCTCAGCCATTCCTCAGTTGAGAATTCTGTGTTTAGCTCTGTACTTCACTTTTTAATATGGTTATTTGTTCTTCTGGAGTCTAACTTCTTGAATTCTTTGTATATATTGGATATTAGCCCTCTATTGAATGTGGATTGGTAAAGATCTTTTCCCAATCTGTTGGTTGCCGTTTTGTCCTATTGACAGTGTCTTTTGCCTTACAGAAGCTTTGCAATTTTATGAGGTTCCATTTGTCGATTCTTGATCTTACAGCACAAGTCATTGGTGTTCTGTTCAGGATCACTAGCTTTGTATATATTGGGTATTAGCCCTCTATCAGATACAGGATTGGTAAAGATCTTTTCCCAATCTGTTGGTTGCTATTTTGTCCTATTTGCCTTACAGAAGCTTTGAAATTTTATGAGGTCCCATTTGTCAATTCTTGATCTTAGAGCACAAGCTATTGGTGTTCTGTTTAGGAAAATTTCCTGTCCCCATGTCCTCAAGGCTCTTCCCCTCTTTCTTTTCTTTTCTTTTTTTTTTTTTTTTGACTTGAGTGAGTGACTTTATTCTCAACCCTTCTTTCTTTTCTGTTAGTTTCAGTGTACCTGGTTTTAGTGGAGGTACTTTATCCATTTGGACTTGAGCTTTGTACAAGGAGAAAGGAATGGATCAATTTGCATTCTTCTACATGCTGACTTCCAGTTGAACCAGCATCATTTGTTGAAAATGCTGTCTTTTTTTCCACTGGATGTTTTTAGCTCCTTTGTCAAAGATCAAGTGACCATAGGTGTGTGGGTTCATTTCTAGGTCTTCAATTCTATTCCATTGATCTATCTTTGTTATGTCTAGTATTTCTGTTTAGGTTTTTCGTATGACCTGTCCATTGGTGAGAATGGAGTATTGAAATCTTTCACTCTAAGTATATGAAGGTCAATATATGGTTTAAGCTATGGGAGTATTTCTTTTATAAACTTGGGTGCCCTTGTATTTAGGACATAGATGTTAAGAATTGAAATGTCATCTTGGTGGATTTTTTCTTTGATGAGTATGTAGTGTCATTTGCTACCCCTTTTGATTAGTTTTGGTTTGAAGTCTATTTTGTTAGATATTAAAATAGTTACACCAGCTTGCTTCTTAAGTTCGTGTGCTTGGAGTATCTTTTTTTTTTTTTTTTGATCTTGCCTCCAGTTTATTTGTAAAAACAGCATAGGACACTGGTCATCTGCAAACTGTGTAAGTAGGTGTGTCACAGCAGTCCATCCATCTTCACACTGGCAGGAGCCTTTTCTATGGGGCCTTCACAGGGGCCTGGGTACCTTTGGGGGCCTGGGCACCTTTGGGAGCCTGGGCTGGAGCTGAAGCCTGGGCCTTAGCTGGAGCTTTGGCCCCTGCCTTTGTTTGAACCTTGGGCTTTGGTTGGCAGAGCCTTTGACCCTTAGCCATGTAGCTTCGAATCTTCTTCCTAAGCTTGGGGTGAGCGATGAATGCCAGACGGCTGAGTTTGCGGCTGGGACCCTTTGGCATCTTGGGCTTGACGGCCTGAGGCTTCACCAGGGCCTTGATGGCCTCTGCTCGTGCACTCACTGCCTTTGCGTTGTTGGCCTGCATTTTCTTCAGGCCTTTCTTGTGCTTCTTGGCAAAGCGCATGTTCCTCAGGAACTTGGGGTCAACCCCCTTTAGAGATTCATATCTTTGTGACTGGGGTTTCTTGATGCCATTTCTGTGCCATTTGTGGGACTGGTTGTGTGTGGTGTGGTTCTTGGACTTGGCCATGTCTGCACGGTAACCCGCGGCTCCCACACCGCCTGGGACCGGAAGAGCGGAGTATCTTTTTCTAACCCCTTTCCCGAGGTAGTATTTATCTTTGAGGTTGAGGCATGTTTCTTGGATGCATCAGAAGTATGGTTCTTGTTTTTGCATTCATTCTGTTAGTCTGTGTCTTTTTATTAGGGAACTGAGACAATTACTATTGAGAGACATCAATGACCAACAACTGTTGATTCCTGTTATTTTGTTGTTTTCGTTGGTGGTGGGGATACTGATTGGTATGTATGTGTGCTTCCCTTCTTTTAATTTTGATGTTATGAAATTATTTATCTCCTGTGTCTTGATGTATGTGGTTAACCTCCTTAGGCTGTAGTTTTCCTTCTACCCAGAAGAAGTCTAGATTTGCAGATAAATATTGTTTGAATTTGATTTTATCATGGAATGTCTTATTTTCTCACTCTATGGTGATTGAAAGTTTTGCTGCATGTAGTAGCCTGGGCTGGCATCTGTTGGGGAAAGGAAGCTTGGAGAATAAGGTCTTTGTGATCTGTTGGGGATGAGGTCAAAGATAAAAGGGAGATAGTAGATGTTTTCCTGTTACAGAGCTGGAAATGGTACTGGGAGGATTGGATTTCGGGAGCAGTGGGAGAGGTGGGTCCACCTTTAATCTACTTGTTAAGGATTGGCTCTTGGGTTTCAGAGGATCCCTGCTGTGATTGGGTCTGGCATAAAGCAGTGAGTCCGGGGTGGGTGGGGGTAAGGAGGTCAGAAAGGGAAGAGCTATGGAATCCACAGGAGATATGGGCAGGGGCGAGGGAAGGCTGTCTTGGTTGTTCTGCCGCAGAGCTGGGGATAAGACAGGTATTGGATTTGGAAGGGAAGATGGAGTGATGAGGGTCTTCAGTTAGCTTTCCTGTTTCCCTGTTCTGCTTAGCTGTCGTGTTCCTCGTGAATGCTGGTGTTAGAGGCTGGGATAATGGAATGAGTTGGGGGGAGAAGATCTGTGAGTTTGAGATCTGAGGTCAGATAGGAAAAGGAGACTGCAATGAATTTCCTGCTACAGAGTTGGGATGAAACTCCATATAGAAAAAATAGATGAGAATGGCATAGAGACAGTCGGCAAGCATTCCAACATGATAAACTTTTCAAGAGACATTGACAAAAATATGAGGTAAAGTTTGAGTCACTTGGCAAGAAAAAAAATCAAACTTTGACTATTAAAATTACCATTAATCTTGGGATAGTGAGATGTCTGAGCAGGTCAGGAGATTGTCTCCAAGCCTGATGACCTGAATTTGATCCCTAAAACCAGCATGGTTGACAAAGAGAGTAGGCTCCCACAAGTTGTCCTTTGACCTCCACACGTGCCTTATGGCATATGCATGCACACACCTAATAAATAAATGTAACAAAAGCTTTTTAAAAATCACTCATCTTCTATTCTAGTCTTCAAAGTAGTGTGAGACTGAAGATTGTTCTAAGTTGCTGTCATGTAAATTGTCACAAGGCACTACTTGTTGTCTGACAATACCAATTATAATCACTCTGTTGTTAAATAAAAGACAAAGCACACTTACTTTCATAATTTTTAGCTGCATTTCTAATGTTGAAGTCTTGATCAAGCCTCTTGTTTATTATGAGATTCTGATTATCATTTAAAATGCATTCAGTTATGCAGTTATGCATGTGATGGCCATTTCCTGCTACTGTCTGTTCTTTGAGCACTGGAGTCATGGCATGTGGTAACTACAATATTCAAAGATTTGTTTAGAGGGTAGAAGTAGCAAGGAGGAGGAGGAGGAGGAGTAAGCAAGGGAGGCTCCCTGGAGGAGGTCGTGCTCCAGTGCTCATGTTGGGGCTTCAGTGACAGGTACGCTGAGGTTGCCTCTCAAGGCAGCCAGTGAGATAGCCTGGGCTTTAGGGGTTCAGATCCCTGGGTTCTCTCCTATTTGCTGTGCGAACAAGGAAGAATTACTTCTCTGACACTTTGATTTCTTGTTTGAAAATGTATACGTAGGAAAAGATATACAGTATATTATATATCTAAGTTGTGGTAAGGTAAAAAGGACATCTTTTATTCTGCTTGCTTCCTGAGGGACTCGGTGAGAGACACCAAAAGCAAAGACAAAGACTTTTGTGTGAGGTTGGTCAGTTGTAGTTAGTTTGGAGGTTTGAGATTAAGTGCCCCTTGGACTGGGGAGTTGTCAGTACCTAGACACATTAACCAGCTATAAAAGAAGGGTTGCTTCTAGTGCTTGAAAACAATTCCTCCCTTGTTAATGTTCTCTTGCTGTTGCATGTTGGAGGGCACACGTAGGGAATGGTGATGGGGGACCGAGGGACAGAATAGCAATACAAGCCAGAAAGCGTTGCCATGGAGAACTCATGGGAAGCAAAGGCCTGGTTATGCCGAAGGAAAATAGCAGCAGGAAATAGTGGTAGTTTTCCAATCTTTTAATTCAGAGGAGGGAATATTTGAAACAATCAGCAGTTAGTTTACTCTGAATGACATACCCTGCATGGCTCAGGCAATGCTCATCGCAAGGTGCCTGTGGTTAGCTGCCACCATTTTCCAGATGAGGTCACGGAGGTTAAGTAATTTGGCCAAGGCCTCGGATCTCACAGGGGAGCTGGGATCAAAATCCAGGTCTTCTCATTTGTTCTGGTTAGTCTATATGCCTCCCGATTAGTCATCCTTAGCAGCATTCTTGTGTCACAGTGACCCAGCAGTTATAGTTCCTCTAATTGCCCCATGGATTGTCTTTTACTTAAACAGTAACCCTCGGTAGAGTGTCCTTGTTTGTTTACAAGGCTAAGTTAATTTGAGGTGAGGCATTATGTTGGCAGAACAAGGACAGATGAAGTCAGATGAAAAATGTTAGTCAATGAGTCACTACTTATTCATCCAATAATCAAGTATTTACTTAGATATGCTTTGTATTAAGTAATGCTTAGAATAAAATAATGACAGTTGAGAAGGCTCCATCATTTATTATGAGGTACAAAACATCAAGTGGCAGCTGGGTTTGGTGGGACTCTTTTTACACTACAGCAGTCAGGCAGAGGTGGGAAGATCTCTTTAAGAGTTCAAGGCCAGTCTATACCAAGAGTTCCAGGCCACCCTATCTTAAACTGAAACCCAAACAAAAATACTCCTGAAACACCAAACCCCACAAAACTCCAAACTCCCTCAAACAAAAAGTCATGGGGTTCTACACATGATAGGTATTTTATAATTAGCCTTACACAACTTAAAATAATCTTGAAATAGATTCTCAGTGGGGAATTGCCTAGATAGATTGGCCTATGGGCATGCCTCTGAGGGATTTTTATTAAGTATGTTAATGAGGTGGTAAGACCCACTATGAATGTGGGTGGCACCATTCCAAGGGCTAGGCCATGATCTGTACAAGAGTACAGAAAGCCAGCTGAACACTAAATATGCATGTGTTAATTTTTCTGTGCATCTGGTTGTGGATGTGATATGACCAGATGTTTTAAGTTTCGCCACCTTGACTTTGCTGCTATAAATTGTAAAGTGGAAAAAACAAACCCTTCTCTAAATTGCTTTCTGACAGGGTCCTTTATCCCAGGAACAAAAATAACTAGGACATCACAGTAAGAAAAGAGTAATAATAGAGTAGCATGTGAGCTGTGATCTCTGCACCGAGGAGATCTGCTGTATCTTGGAGTTCCAGAAAATTCCATATACAGCAAAATAACCATAGGAGACTGTAGACAATATTAGTGGGAGGATCTACTCTCTGGGTTTTGATTAGATTCGGCCACTGGATAATATTGTCAGGGAATTAATTAGCAAAGAAAGACTTTATTCCCTCAGGGGTCATTATGTTTTGTCTTCTTTATCAGTTGGCTGAACACTATGGCTAATGTTAGGCGGCTATTTCTATTTCTATGTAGACATTTTCCTTTTTTAACAATTGCTTTCTTCTTTTGCTTCTTTAGGTTCCAAGATAGTAAATCCATTGTTACCAGTCTTGGGAGGCAGGCTCTTCATTATGATCCCCCCTCCACATCTTTTAACATAATCTCTATATTAAAACTTTATAGGCTGCTGAGATGCCTCAGCAGGTAAAGGTGCTTGCATTCTATGTTCTGTTTCTTGAACCCACATAAAAATAGAAGGTAATGCACTGTGTAAAGCTGTCCTCTGACCTCAACACATGTGCCATGGGATGTGTGCACCTCCACATTACACACACACACACACACACACACACACACACACACACATGCACGCACGCGCGCACGCATACACACAAATACTACTACTACTACTACTACTACTACTAAATAATAATAATAAACAAAATAATTCACAAAAAGCCAAATTGAGTTTCATTTTGTTTCTTCCAAGACCTTTTTAGATATAATAATCATAATGTTTATTTAAAACAATTTTAGGTAGGAGTTAGAATCTGCATTAGAAAGCAATATGAAAACGAAGGGACTGAGACCAAAGTAGAAAATCCTGAAATCTTGGTAAGAGATGATTGGACATGAACTTGGAAGACACTATGGGAAGAGAGTAGGCATGCCTTAGATACTTGAGGCAGAACTCTCATGCCTTGAGGCATCCCTCACAAGCAATCATTAATCTTCAGCAATCAGTAATGAGGCACCTTAGACCATTTCCCATCATTACAATAGAATACAGGAAATGGGTAAATGAAGTTTATTTTATTCATGGTTCTGGAGGCTGGAGGGCTCAAGGGCACAGTGGCAACTTCTGGTGGGAGGTTTGTACTATGTCATTACATGATAGAAAGGTCAAAGGGCACAAATAAATGCACAAAAGAGTGATGAGATCAGAGGCAGCCTTACTTTATGATAACCTGCCCTACAGAGACTGATCCAGGGTTTGAAAGCAGCACTGATCTGTTGAAGAGGGTGTCCCAGATAACTTCCTCCATTGCTCCAAACTGGGGACCAACTCATGAATTCTGGGGGATGTACCATAGCATTCGGTAAGGGGAAAATCTTCCTTGTAGCTTACTTTGCACCAATTCAAGAAAAAGTGAAGATTTGTAGATAAGTAAGAGAGAGACAAGCAGGGCAGGCACTCCCCAAGCTTTTAAGTAATGTGAGAGGGAGGCAGGCTCAGGGGACTTAGGAACAATTCGAGTTTTTAATGGTTTCACGGTCCTGTCCCACTGGGTCAGGATGGCATTTCTGGCTCCATCCCATCTTCCAGGGCCCACTAGGCGGTATTGGTAAGGGGTACATGGTCCAAAGAAAACTTCCCAAGCTAGTCTCGGATCCTTAATGAACAGAAGTGGAATGTTGGGTTTTGCACCTATGCACTGAGTGAGCTCATCCATGTAGGAAATGAAGTTCAGTTTGTCTTGACTGGTATCTTTAAGCACACCCCTATGGGCAAAAAAGATGAATAATATTCATTAGCCACCCACTTCCTGTTCTACATTTCCCAAGTTATAAGATCAACTCCCTACCCTACTATTTCGTTACTGCTATATTAGGACCAAACTTCATTTGGGAATGCTTTTCTAAGTTGGAAAGAAATAGCAAGAGGGGTTTATTTAGCAAGCATAGCTGCAAGGGCAAATTCTTTGTTATAGGAGGTAGGAAGAGAAGCATTTAGGAAATGGCTTTTGGTGTTTGAGCAGGACATGAGGCTAAAGCCTGGTCTGTCCAAATAAAATGTTTAAGAAAGACTAGATCAGAAAGCATTTCATATGTGGACAGGGGAATGAATAATCCCTGCTACCTGAGTCAGGAGGATTACTTGAGTAATCAATTATACGATGGTATTTAAAGCCACAGGTCAGGATGAGGTCATCTAGGAGTGAGATCTAATTTGGGGGCTCATCAATAAGAGGAAGATGCTATAGAGGCAAATGTAGACAGAGCCTGGCCTGTGAGGAGGGAAGTAATTGCATTCAGAATGGAATCCTGGGACCATGTAAAGGCAAGGCAGGAATACAGGGTCAGCTGCTCCAAGGCACAGGTAGATGAGTAGAATTTACTAGTGATCCCCTATAGCGGGCTGTGCTGCATACCTTTTAATGAGCTGCTCCTTTTTCGTGGCTTCAGCCATCAGTTTCTGGGACGGAGGTATGCTACAGAGTCCTGCGAAGAAGATCACAAGCAATGGTAAAGACATTAGCGTCTCTTTTTCTTAAGTTCTGAATCCTCTCATTTCTGGCATCCCTCTGCTCCAACCTTGGAACCTAGTAACTACAGTACACAGGAAACTTCCTGGATGCAAAATCCCGTTAACCAGGGAACTTAGCCCCTCGCCACCCACATCGGCCATCACATCGGCTCCAACAATTGCTGTAGTTCCTCCACATCTACTGTCATGTTCCCCTTTTCCTTCTCAACACGGTCTCTATTATATTGTGTAACACTCCTATGCGACACTTGTGTATGTGTTTTAAAGGCACTTGTTTAACTGAAAATGCTCTGAGCGACAATTTTTGGACACATCTTTTGTTTTGTTTTTGGGAGGTCTCCTGTGGGTCAGTCTCAGCCTCAGAGGCATTCTGTCTGTCTGTGTATATTGTGAGGACCACCTCTGTCAGAACTCAGTTCAGGAAAGGAGCTGAGAGAAGAGAAAACCGAGTGCTTTCGAGAACACTCCAAGAGAAGAAGTCTTGTGACCTCAGACTCTTCAAAAACATGGGATTGTTCTTGGAATGTGTTTTCATGTTCCTTCCAGGTCTATCAGATGGGAGTGAGTTTACTTTAGGTTACCCATTATTGTTTGCAATTGGTATTCAGTTAAATGTTTAAACTATCCTTTCTATACCTCTATATGAAAATATGTTTTTGGCCACGTGGAGCTTGTCCTTGTGATTGTATATAGCTTGAACTCATGAGAACTTTACTCATTCAACCTTTTGTAACCCTCAGAGTATAAACAGGTTCTAAATAAAGTTGGTTATTGCATAAGACTTCAGTCTACCTTATTGATTGGTTCCATTCATTCTCCCAGGTCTAGAGAAGTGACAAACCTTCTTAGGATAGCTTCAGACCTTGACCCTTGCTCCTGTTCATTTTACTTCTAAAGCAGATTTTAGCCTATCACCATGGGCTCTGACCTTTCCCTCTAGCGGCCCAGCTCCAAGCCTCTAAAATCTTATTCTGTCCCTTTGGTTTTCTGGAACTTTACCCTTACCTACTTTATGTGAACCTGTCCAACCCTCACCCCCAGCTTTTCTTACTTGCCTCGGGCTACTTGTGACCTTGATAATCCACTCTGTCCCCCATCCTCTTCTGGTCAGTTTTGCTCTGCCTGGTCCCAAACGGCAGCTCTAGAGATGTATTACCCTCAGAGTTAGGTATGAGCAAGTCTGTGCAATGTTTTCTGCCAGGGTTTTGTTATCTTGTCAAGCAAGACTCTGGTTGCTGAAGTGCGTCTTGGAAACTCTCCAGTGGACCACACAATTACTTATATGGTGTGAGCCAACCCAGCTGTGTCTTGCCAGCTGTATCATTTTAATAAGCATTTTACAGCTCATTATTTATAAACAACCCTAGGTATTTAAGAGCCTTCTGTGGTTTTAATGTAATTGGGTAATATTGTAAAAGCACTTTAATTGGCTGTAAAGAAATACAATTTTTTTTTGATAATTTAATGAAAGGTTGTGATTCTTTTTCTTGCAATATAAGGACCTTCTAAATGTGTCTTATTTTCTCCTTCTTTCCATTCAAATAGCATGCCTTCAGTCAGGCTTGTGGTGCAGGCCTCAGTCAGGCTTGTGGTGCAGGCCTCAGTCAGGCTTGTGGTGCAGGCCTGTGATTTGAAGTGCTCAGGAGACTGAAGCAGGAGGGTGACAAGCTCAAGGTCAGCTTGGAAATTTTAGTAAATTCTTATCTCAAAAAAAAAAAAAAAAAAAAAAAAAAAAAAAAAAAAAAAGAAAAGAAAAGAGAAAGAAAAAGAAAAAGAGAAAAAAGGCTGAGAATGTACCTCAGGGATAGAGTGTTGGCCTGGAATGTACAAGAAAGACCCTGGGCTCAAACCCCAGCACTACAAAATACATGTTAAATAAGCCCACGTGAATGACCAAATACATACATATAAATTGAATATTTATTAATCTAGGAGAAAACAGGCTCCTTTTAATAAATATGTATTACTTTTTTGGGCATTAGTGTTTTGCCTACATATATGCACTGGATCCCTTGGAACTGGTAGTAAGCTGCATATAGGTGCTGGGAACTGAGCCTGGGGTCTCTGCAAGAACACAAAGTTCTCTTAGCCTGTGAACTCAACTCGTAGGTTTTCAAGTGTGGTTGATATCTATTGTAATTACAGTGTGAGATTACTGGTGGTTGTTTTTATTTATTAAGGATAACTTGTTTGGCCCAAATGTGAAAGCTATTTATATTTAAACACAACTTGGCAGCAGTTCTTTAAAACACTTGCTAACCTAACTGGTGTGGTGGGATGCCAACAGTAAGAGCAGCACGTATCACTTAGCAGGCTTCGTGGTGGGCAAAGTACTCTGCCAACTGCTTGGTAGAAAGTACCCATTTAAAAAAAAAAATCCTTGATGGGTTGGAGAGATGGCTCAGTGTTAAGAGCACTTGGATGCTCTTCCAGAGGTCCTGAGTTCAATTCTCAGCAACCACATGGTGGCTCTCAACCATCTGTAATGGGATCTGATGCCCTCTTCTGGTTGTGTGTGTGTGTGTGTGTGTGTGTGTGTGTGTGTATTACATGAATAAATTAATCTTGAAAGAAGATCAGTCATAGTAGCAAATGCCTGTTGATTCCAGCACTCATGGGGCAGAGGCAGGCAGATCTCTGAGTGTTTGAGGTCAGCCTGATTTACAAAATGAGTTCCAGGACAGCCAGGGCTGTCACACAGAGAAACCTTGTCTAATTATAACACGCCACAACCCCAAAACAAATAAAAACAAACAAGTCCCCTAAATCCTCCAAAACAAAAAACCTTGACAAAAATATTATATAGATGAAGGACCTGAGATCTTAAGAGATCTTTACAAAGTTGATGAGTTTCAATGCTGGGGTTGGACCCCACAAACTGTGTCTCTAGACACAGCTTCTTGAAATGATAATGGCCATCAAGTGATGCCAATGGTCAAATATTTTATAGGCATATGTGAGCAGTTATGAGGTAGGATAGAAAGACAGGGAAAATCGTGAGGATGTGGGTCTGTTTGAAGCATCTCACCAAATGTCTAGGAAAAGAGTAAAGCCACACTTCAAAGTAATATAGATTTAGGTCTTAAAGCATGGTTTGTTGTTAGTTTAACATTCTTTTCTATATTAAAGGACTCTTGTCTCTATGTGGACAATTTTCAGAGCAATTCTTATCCCATCCACAGAATCAGCATAGCTTGTCCTCAGTCAGAGGGAATGACATATGCACATCTCTTATAATGCCACACACACATATGATTAATTGCTCATTAAGTATGCTTCTTGTATTTTATTTCACCTTAGCTCATGTCTGTTCGACTTTAGAGAAATGGCAGGCACTAAGACTCAACTGATGGCATTTGTGTTTAAATAAAGCAAACATACCTTTGAATACTCTTGTGGCCCACCGTGCTTGGAACTCTGTGCCCACCAAGATAGACCCATTAAGGCTGATCAGGCCAATAATGGCTAATGTTGTCCTCTCCAAATTTGGGGGAAAGACTCGCTTGTATAGGATGATCTTCCTTGTACAAAGGCTTTTGAGAGGCTCTTCAAAAAAGGGAAAAGAAAATTCATAGCCTGTAGTGAAGATCACTACATCAATATTGGCTTCTGTTGTCCCATCTTCAAAGATGACAGAAGATTCTGTAAAATCCTTCACGCTGGTTTTCATGGTGACTTTCCCACAGAGGATGCAGGTTGGTAGTTCATCATTCACAACAAATTTTGGTTTTTTCCTTGGAGAGAGGAAAAAAATATTCATCATAGTTACTTACAAGAGACGTAGCAAATGATTTTTCTTTAGTTATTTGAATTCTATTATCTGCCAAGCTAAGAAAGTGAGCTAACCAGTGTTTAATTTGAAGTTGGGAACCTTATAGCCAATCACTGTGTTTATAACATGCTGCCTCCTTACTGCCTGTAAAAGGCAAGTAGAAAATGACTTTTTCCTGACTTGATTTACAATTCCCTTAAAAATTACATTGAGATACATATAGAAATATAGATAGAGAGCAAGATAGATAGGAGGAGGAAGAGGAGGAGGAAGGGGAGGAGGAAGAGGAGGGAGAGGAGGAAGAGGATGAAGAGGAGGAGGAAGAGGAGGGGAAAGGATGAAGAGGAGAAAGAAAAAGAGGAAGAGGCAGAAGAGGAGGAGGAAGAGGTCAGGGAAAAGGAGGAGGAAGAGGGGGAAGGAGGAGGAAGAGGATGAGAGGAGGAAGAGAATGAAGAGGAGGAGGAAGAAGAGAGGGAAAGGATGAAGAGGAGAAAGAAAAGGCGGAAGAGGAGGAGGAAGAGGAGGAAGAAGAGAGAGAAGAGAAGGGGGAAAGGAGAAAGAGGAAGAAAAGGAGGAAGAGGAGGAGGAGAATTTGCAGGGGCTGGCTCTTTCTTTCTACTGCACGTTCTGAGGACTGGACTTGGGATCTCAGGTTTGGTAGCAAACCTTTATGAACAGCCTCACCAGAACTTGCTTTATAACTCTATCCATCAATTTATTTCTAGGACAGTGTATCTGTTTTTTCCTTTTCCAGTGTGGAGATTGAACCAAGGGCCTCCCATGTACCAGACAAATGGTTTACCACTGAGCCATACCCCTAGTATAGCAATGCTCAAAGTGTGAGCATAGAATATATAGTCAACCATTTGATGATCAATTTGGGGTTCCACATCACCCAGGTCCCCGGAAGTCATATTAAGGCAAGAGGAAGTCAGTAAGTAATTATTCACCTAAAATTAAAAACTATTCATCTATTTACATGGATAGCTATTTTCATCATTACACAATCACATCAGACATACGGTCTCTATAAAACTGACAGGTCATATCATCTCTGCTGTATTTTTTTATACTTCAAAAATAGATGTTGCTAATGAGTATTTGAATTAGGCATATATTAAAATCACATTTCATGTTATGACATGAAGTTTAAGATTTTTCTCTTTCTTTCCAATATATAATTCTATATAATGGTATATTAAGACACATTGTGTCAGGGGCTCTTATGAGGAATTCCTACCTCTAATCACAGTCAGACTCGGCATTTTTTTTATTACATGTAGTGAGAACCAAGACATGGATGCTATAAGCATTGTATTTTTGGGTAGTAGCAGTTTCAAGATGCCTCAAAGCAAATTTAAAATTTCCTTTCAAACTGGAATCAAAAGTTTTTTCTTTCATTTTATTCTAGCATTGTGAATTTACTACTGTGGGTACTAGGCAGAGAATATGCTGGTTTTGAGAACTGCAGTGGAAATTGATGGAGAAAGTCTTAAGGAAATAAGTTTATAACAGGAGAATCTAAAACAATGATATAGTTATTGAACATGTAGAGTTCTGAATAATATAGAATGAGAGACATTAATTTAAAATTTCCCATCAGAAATCCAAATCAAAATGACAACAAGATGCTATCTCACTCCAGTTAGAATGGCTATTGTTTTACTAAAAAATGTGGATGAAAGTATAGAAAAAGGAACTCCTGGTGGGCATGCCAACTGGTTTAGCCAATATGGAATATAGCATAGATGTTCCAAAACAACAACAACAACAACAACAACAGCAACAACAACAACAGCAACAACAACAACAACAACAACAGCAATAGCAACAGCAACAGCAACAGCAGCAACAACAAAACCCAACCAAACAACCAAACAACAAAAAACTAAGACTAGATCTATCATGTGATCTGTCTACTCACTTCTGGGAATATATCTGAAAGTAATTAAATCAGCAATCCAAAGAGATATCTGCATTCCCATCTTATTATTCATAGTAGCTTAGGTGTAGAGTCAATTTCAATGCCCATCAACAAATGCATGAATAAAAGTGTGACACACACACACACACACACACACACACACACACACACACAGTATTTTTGGCCTAAAGAAGAACGGAATCTTTCACCTACAGAAAAACGGAGAGACTCAAAGACTGTTACATGAAATACATTAAGCTAAAAAATGTAAGTGTGGCACGTTCATTTCTGTATGTGGAAGCTAAGGTAAGAATAGTGACTATTGAGGAAGAAGAGGGATGACTACTAGGGAGAGGAAGGAAGAAAAGGACATCGGCTTTGAACAGTAGATGCTACGTGCACGTATAGAACTCCATCAATAATTAAAACTTATACATAGTAGTAAAACAGTGAGAGTGAACTGGAGCTTTCCCATGAAATAAAAATCTTGAGTACCCTTTTGCAATGCTTAATCCATAATTCTCATGGTTAAGTATTTTATTCATTTGCCTCTCTTGAGTCCAGTTTATAAAACCTGAAGGCAGAACTCGTACAAGAAAATTGCGCCATCTTGTTTGCATCATGTTGAAAGGGTAGCCACCACCTGAGGAGCGGCTTACAATCCAGGCGCCAGTTCTAGTGCTGAGAAACACCTACAAAGAAAAATGAGAAGGATAAACACATGTCCTTTGCTTTGTAGTACTTTGCTTTGATGTGTTTAAAATTGGTTTTCTAACATAGACCTGTGTGTGACCATATGTTCCTGTTGCTATAATGCTAAAACGCATCATTTAGTTTACACATGTTAGGTGTCTTCATTATATCATTTATAAAATTGTGAAAATTGAATTGTAATATTTGTAGCTATGATATGTTTGTCTGGTGATTATATATGTGTTTGGGATACATATGGGTGCGGATATGTGTGAATAAGTGTCTACACTCATGTAAAGGCCAGAGGCCAGCCTCTGATGTCATGTCTACATAGTTTTTGAGGCAGAATTTCTCACTTGGGCCTTGGGCTCATATATTAGGCTAGGGTGTCTGTCTGGCGAGCCCCAGAGATCTGCTTTCCCAGCAGTACATATATGCTGGCTTTTTATGTTGGCTCTGAAAATGGAACTCTGAACCTCATGCTTTTGTGGTAAGCATATATTTGTGTGACTGAGATAGCTCTTCAGGCTCTGGTCTGGCAGTTTTCAAGCATATGAATAACAGAGAGTTAAAAGGTTTAGAAAAACAATTGTAACCAAATTAAATATAAATCTATTCTTTTGAGATCTAATAACTTTCCTATATATGATGTACATGAAGTAGATCTCTAACTTGTGAGTTGGAATTTGAGTTGAAGATTGCTTTTGTGTTAAAACAAAGAACAGATTTGATTTCTAGTAGAAGAGTTGGAGATATTTGGCAAACAACCTTACCACTGGGTTCTAACACAGGGTTTTGACAGGATTACAGAGGGTTTATGTAAAAGAGAGATGGCTAGGAGTTGGTTACATATGCCCGTCATTCCAGATTTTGGGAGTCTGAAGCAAGAGTTTGAAGCCTGCTGAGGCTATGTAGTGAGATCATAATCTAGTGGAGAAAAGTAAGAAATGGTTTCAGGGAGAGGAAAATAGAGTGGGTGTGCAGGCTGGAGAGAGGAAGTCAGAGAGGCAGAGAGGGAGGGAGAAAGAGAGGCGAGGGAGAGAGGGTATGAATCGGAGCCTTGCCTTCTGTGAGGCAGGTTGCCCACTTGGTCTTATCCCTTAAAGATCATGTTTGAACAATGCCTGTGATTAGGCATTCACATAGTTTTTCTGTCGTCTTTTGGACATAGTCAAGTTCTGTGAAGTGTGTTTTCTGAAAGAGCAGACCAAGAGTGGTTTTGGGGGCATTCCCCCTCTTATACCAGCATAGTTTGCCAATTGGGAAGGCATTTATAGTCTTGGTAGCTTCTCTGTAGCCACTATCCATGCTGATGGGAATGGAGACACTAATTCAGAAATAGTGTACCTGAGCTGCTATTCCACTGAGTTCCACTGCGAGGTCCCCTCCTGTGTTTCCAAGACCAATCACCAGGATGCGTTTGCCCCGAAAGGCATCTGGAATCCTGTACTCTTGGCTGTGTAGGATCTGTCCTTTAAACTTATGGATTCCTGAGGGAAGAACAGGATGAACCAACCAGAAATACTTATGTTGTAATTCTGCAGTATGCAACGGTAGGGAAGCATGTTGGATGTATCACTACTTGCAGCAAGTAGAAGCAGGAAGATCAATTCTTCCTGGAAATGAGTGAGCCCAAGCACAGATCTTGTACAACCTGCCTTGTTAAAAATAGTGTTCGGAGCTGGAGAGATAGCTCCGTGGGTAAAGGCGCTTGCTGACAAGTCTGATAACCTGGGTTCAATTCCCAGAATCCATATGGTGGAAGGAGAGAAATGACTTGTGCAAATTGTCTTCTAACTTCTGTATGTGCACTGTGGTAAGCCCACTGTGAATATACACGAATATAGTAAAGTTCACACAAAATAAGCTCATGGATAATATCATAGCAAATGGGAACAAATTGAAAGCACCCTTCTGCCATGTGGGACAGGGCATGGGTGCCTATGTTTACTATTTTCATCCACTGTACTAGTGGAAATCCTAGCTAGAGCAATAAAGAAGGAATAAGAGCATTCATTTGGAAACAAGGAAGTTAAGTTCTGATTATTTGCATATAAAATGACTTTATATAGAGAAAACTCCATAGATTTCCCCCTAAAAACCAACCCTATAAGATTAATTAATTAAGCAAAATTGTTGGATACTAAATTGCTGCATATTGATGAGATAAGATCTGATATAGAAATCAATAAAATATATGTAATAGCTACAACAAAATAGCTGGGAATAGGCTTAATCAAAGAGAGAAATATATAAAAACATTGATGAGGGAAGTCAATAGATGGCACAGTGGACTAAGGGTCATGCCATCAAACCAGATAATCTGTGTTCATTCCTGAGTTCAAGCCCAGACACCATTTAGAATACTCCTCCTTGAGAAATTACGGATTGAATTCTCACTTGATCCCTGTTCCTGAACATATTTTTGAATAGGATATCCTATTTATTTGTGATAGATTTTTATAAGCTTTATACTGAATTTTTTTCTCTTGCAAAGTCTATAATTTTATCCATTACATGCTTACAATCTCTTTTCTGTTTCTCAAAACAAAAAACAAAAACCAACCAAACAAATAAATAAAAAAACCCAAGTAAATATAAAACCCACAACACAAAAGTATCAAGGGCTGGAGAAATGGCTCGGTGGGCAAGTGTGTTTACTACAGAAGCATGAAGATCTGAGTTTGGATCCCAGCATCCATGTAAAAGGCTAGATGTGGCCTCACTTATGCCTGGAACCCGGAAACTGTTGGAGGTGGAGACAGGATGTTTCTGGGACCTGTTGGCTTTCAACCTAGTGGAAGGGTCAGTGAGAGACTCTGTCTCAAAGGAATAAGGTGGAAGATGACAGCAGGATGCCCAGCATCCCCCTCTTACCTCTGTGTGTCTGTACGCAAGCATCTGTTACCCCCACCATGTGTATATAGTGCACAATAAATACCATGGTCACATACACATATACAAAATAAAAGAATCAAAACTTTACTTTCTAGTTGCTTTCAGGGTCATCAAATCCTGACAGAGTGGGGACAGTTTTACTACATTTTAGTAATTCTTACTTCCCTAATTTTATTTGCCATACCTGAATTTGAATGGATATCAGGTTTCTAAATATCTGATTATGACCTCAGAGATGAAAGTTTGCCAGTCATGAATGTGTTAAAAAGAGTGTGCTGAGGTCCTTTCCTCCTATTGATGATCGAATTTGCAATCCTCTACTATACACATGCTGCCCCAGTGTAGGGGAATGCCAGGGTCAATAAGTGGGAGAGGGTGGGGTGACAGGCATGGGAAAGGGGGAGGCAAAAGGGGTTTGTTCTTGTTGCTTTTGTTTGTTTGTTTGTTTTTTGGAGGGGAACCTGGGAAAGGGAAAATTTACATGTAAATAAAATATCTAATAAAAAAAAGGAAAAAAAAAAAGAGTGTGCTGAACTGATTGGTTTCAAAGGGGATTTCAAAACACTCTGGTCTGAGAAGTGCAATAGGTAATTTTAAAAGAGTGAATATATATATAATTAATTTAAATATATAATTTCTGTTTTGTTCCCTTTAAAACCCACCTGTCAAGCTTCTATATTCTCTGTCAAGTTTTTGAATCATAGAACAGCCCTGCTTTAAAGGACCAATAACTTATACCCCATAAAATTAATAGCTTTTTAAAGATGACAGATTTTAAGTCTTGTTTCTTATTTGATTGCTGTACTTGAAGTAGACATGTTGGGCAAATCTTCAGCACTTATATTAATACCTAAATAGTAACACTGCACACCAAAACCAAACTTCTTCTTTTTTTTTTTTTTTTTAACCATTCAAAGTAATTCTGTGCATGTAATTTCCAAGCAAATGTAACATTGTCTGTAACCCCAGGGAAGTATTTTCAATTATGAGCAAGTCATTTTTCTTCTAGAAGAATCCAAAAGAGTAGTGATGGTCTCAGGTAGAACTGACTCACCAGGGAAGGACTCCAGAGGTAAATGTGGGCTCAGGAACTGCCCAGTGCAAACCATAACAGCGTCAAATACAGCTCTGTCCTGTTTGCCCTCTGTCTCTGTGACAACATCCCACTGGCCAGTTTCAGAGAAGTCTGGGCGCTTTGTTACACTGCACACAGTAGTCTGTAATCAAACGATGAACTGGTATAATAACCGTCTTCTATTTTAAATGGACCAACTGATGATAAGTAAGCTCTGTAAATATGAGCTAGCTCGTTCTTAGTGAAACTAAGTAGCCTATGTAGTCTCGTAGATGGTCATATGTGGACCAGGACTTAGGACAGCTGAATCCCTTCGTTGGAAGGATAGAGCAGGACTTATTCTTGATGAGAAGAAAACAAGTTATAATTCCTGATGCAGAGGGAAATCTAAAGAGCAAGCTCTCCTCCATCATCATTTCTATGTTGAGAGCTGTAGTCATTTCTTCCCAATAGGTTTCATGAATAGAATTATTCTTACTCTATTCTCAAGAAAAAAAGTCTTGAGTTCCATCCTATGCAATACCTTTTGACATTTAGAGGAGGACTCAGGAAATTTAGTATTTTAATGCTTTAAGTAAGGAATAGCAAGGGAAGAATTACCTGTCTTACTCACATCAAGAGAAAAAAATAAAGAAGTTTCCTCAATCATCTCATTTCCATAAGAATGCTGACTAGGCTGGCCTCTGTTCACGAATGTTCTGTAACCCAACCTATCTTACCTTAAACCGAATATATTTCAGGAGGTCAAAGTGCTCAGCAAATTCTCTGAGGTAGTCCCAAAATTTCTCATGGCTCATGAAATTGGGATAATCTTCTTGGAATGGGAAGTCACTGTAACATGACATTTCCTTGCAGACATTTGTCACTAGTGACCTGTAAACCCTGGTCATTCCATCCTTGGAAGTGTCCTGTAGGGGAGATACAGTTAGTAAGAAGGAAGGAAGGAACAAGGTGGAAGAGAAGATTCTCTCAGTGGCCTTGGGGGCTCATGGGTGTCTGGTTTTGAGGGTTCAGAGCAATTAACATTCCACTTGTAATTGTAAAGCGTTTTCGAAAACCCAGCATTGGGTGCCCATGTTGCCAAGATAAGACATCCTTATTGGAGCTGGAATAAGTAAATGCGGTCTCTTTGCCCATTCCAAAGAAGCTGGTGACAGTACACAATTGCTCTTAAATGATTCCACAGATGCAGGGCTCCTGGTGAGTCTTGGCTGGCTGTTGCTTCTTTGCCTACCATAGTGACTCCCTCCACTCTGGCCATTTCTCACCTTGCCTCTGTTCCAGGGACTGCTTGATAGTTTTCTTCATTATATTCTATGCTTACTTACTGATTGCATTCTTTCCATCAGCATTGAGACTATCAAACCTTTAGTTTAGGAACAAAGCTCAGCCTCTTCCTTAGCCTTCTCCTACCCCTCCCATCTTAACCATAAGGAAGATCTATCAGGTGCTGGTAACTTCTTTTTATTCTCCTGTATTTCTTCACTCATTCTCTGGTCTTGGTCTCTATCACTCAAAAAACAAAACATCAAAGGCATCTGTATGCTCAAAGGCACCAGTGAGCTCCGTACGTTTGAAATCAATCTCTCTCTCTCTCTCTCTCTCTCTCTCTCTCTCTCTCTCTCTCAAATGTGTTCTTTCCCTGTCACGTGCCCCTAGAGGCCTCCCAGGACTCAAGGGTTTGTGGAAGGTAACTGCTGGGGCCCCACAGCACTGGTGAGCTTCATCTTCAAGCTTCTCACACTGCACTGCAAGGACCTCTTTACTGTTTCTGTTCTTTACCCAACTACGTGGAGGGCAGTGGGGTCCCTGTCTGTTCTGTGCACCATCGTATCCAGGCAGACATGCTAAGCACATGTTGAGTGGATGAGTCTTTCATAACATCTGAACAATGTCTGGGAGTTGGCTAATCAATGCTTAACTCCAACTTCATCCTCATCCAGCGTGTGATCCATTCACCAAGACTGGACAGCTTGCTGGATGTGACACTCTGCTACTTTTAGAATTTCCAAATCCAGAAATCATCAGAAACCTCCAAACTATGCTGATATTATTATCAGATTTCACTCCTTTTCTATTCTCTTCTTCATGCCCATGACTATGCCTTGCCTATTTCTAAGGCTCTGTACTTGTCAGATGGCATCCCGCATAGCATTTATCACACGCATATTTAGCTTGCCACAGTGGACTCCTGTTTGGACCACCAAGGCAGGCTAATGCCATCACAAGTGAGCAGAAGCAGCCCATGACTGGATTATGGGGCTGAGATGGGAAGAGGAACTACGCACAGCAAACTTCCACAGTCCACCGAAGTCAGTACTTCTCTCAAAGCAGGTGGGCTCCAGGTTCTCGTCCAAGCAGCACTTGATAGAGGACAGGCCACTTACACCAGCTCCAATCACTGCCACTTTCTTGGCCATGGTGTGCTCTGTGTGAAGGTCAAGTAAAGCTCTGTATGACAGTATTGGAAGAGAACCCTTGACATAGGACTCAGCCTAGGCAGTGTTAGTAACGCTAAATGTTAATGTTAACTGGAAGCTCTTATTTAATCTTTGGGTGGGAGCTGAATCATAGTTTGATTAAAAACTGCAGGCTCTGGAAGTCAATGGTTTTGATTTAAGTTGTGGCCTTTCCTCTTGTTATTTGTGTGACCTTGAGCTAGATGCCACTCTTCTACGTGCCTTGCTTTTTCTCATCAATTAAATGGGGGGTGATGATGAAGATCACTAGGGTTTTTGTGAAGGTTAAGTGGCTGATATGTGTTGGAATGGTTCAGAAGTACAGGTGTTACTAGTAAGTGCTCAACTAAATCCGCTGTTTACAATTACTGTTTTCATTACTGAGTGTAACTAGGACATTAGCTGCACAGGACGCCTATAACCCCTTAGTAGTAAAGGGGCTCTTCACTATCATCTTGCTTCTCCGTATTTTCTAGAGAGACGGCTCAGTGGTTAAGGATGCTGGTTATTCCAGAGGACTTGCGTCCAACTCCCAGCACACACATGGTGCCTCACAACTGGCTGTAATTCCAGCCCCACAGGATCTGATGGCCTCTTCTGACATGGCGACTCAGCCTGCACACAGTTCACTTACATATATACAAGCAGAATGCTCATATACATCAAATTGTAAAAACAAACAAACCTTTAGAAAGCAAAGTTAACAATCTAGAAAAAAAATTTTTGAAATACACAAAATGCTATTATGCTTAATATGTAAAATAAGCCTATAAATAATAAAAAAGAAATTTCTATGAGAAAATGATCTATTTTCAATAAAATGGAATAATGATGATGATGATGATGAT
>JADRCD010190064.1:0-15193 GCA_019843815.1 Montemys delectorum
AGCCGTGGAAATGGGAGCATCCCCCCAAGCTTGGCTGAACATGCTCAAAAGATGAGACACTATTGCTTGACAATGGCATCCTGAGGGCTCGTGTTCCCCTTGCACCAGGTGCCTGGAGTACTAGTCCTTCACACTTCCCAGGGCTCAGGTTCCCATTGCACGGGATACAAGTATGGAGGGTCTCAAAACTGTTTAACTGCCTTGATCGCCCTACTGGTAGAACGGTGGGCTTGATCGACAGATCAACGAGTATTTTCTTTGAGCATATAATAAAGAAGGGGGAGATGTCGGGAGCCGCCCGCCATTACAAGATGGCGCAGGCTCTCTATTTCCTGATTCTTCTCGGAAGCCCTGCTTGAATGCGCGCCTGCGCAAGGCGCGAAACTTAGTATGCTAATTAGGCACTAAGGCTAGAGCCAATGAGGGATCTGCACGTCTCCCAGAGATCTATATAAGCCGCGGGGTTTCGGCGTTCGGGGTCCTTCTACTTCATGCCATCTAAAAGAGCTGTAACAATAAATTGCTGTCAGAAGAATCCTGAGTGTGGCATGCTCCTTATCAGCGAGGTAGCTCGCGACAGTGATGTAACTCCAGCAATATTCTTTTTGATGAGGATTGCTTGGCTTTCCAGGGTCTTTTAAGATATTCACCCCCCTATCATATCTGTGAGGAGAGTCACTAGAATCTTTATTGGGAATGTGTTGAATCTGTAAATTGCTTTGGGTAAGATGGTCATTTTGTCAACATTATTCTTTTGAGCCAGGAGACAAGCAGTCAGATTTCTGTCTTCAGAGTCTCCCTCCATTTCTTTTTCCAGTTTTTGTTTTGAGTCTATGTGTCTCTAGGTGTTCTAGAATGCACTATGTTAAACTAGGCTGGCCTGGAACTATCTATCTGCTTGCCTAGAGTATGCAAAAGTTAAAGGGATGAGCTTTTCTTTTTTCTTTTTTTTTTCTTTTCGTTTTTCTTTTTAACTTCCTAAGAGCATTTTTGCTTTGGATAATGTAAATAGGATTACTTCTGTTTTGTTCTTGTGTATCATGTTGGTTTGGTTGAGACTTGTCTGTTTGAGACAGGATTCTAATCGTCCATGAAACAAACAAGCAAACAAAAAAGCCAATAATGGAAAACTAGGATTGAATGAAATGAATGAAAAAGATACCTGTATCATAAAAGAAAACAGTTAAGCAGAATGAGAGAAAAATATCTATTATAGAGGATAGAGGATTTTATAAAGTCTAGAAATATACAAAGAACTGAAGAAATGAGACAGACATGGTGGTGCAGCACGCCAGAGAGGCAGAATCCCAGGTTCCTGAGAACCTAGTAGTACTAGGGACACTTGTGGAACAAGGGTGGGGGTAGGGGTCTCAAAAGAGAAAATACAAATATCAAAACTTGAAACGGGGCCGGGCAGTGGTGGCCCACTCCTTTAATCCCAGTACTTGGGAGGCAGAGGCAGGTGGACTTCTGAGTTCGAGGCCAGTCTGGTCTACAGAGTAAGTACCAGGACAGCCAGGGCTACACAGAGAAACCCTGTCTCGAAAAAAAAGCAAAAAACCAAACCAAAGCAAAACCAAACCAACAAAAAAAGAAAAAAAAAAAAAACTTGGAACAGAAAACAAATCCAGAGATTCCAGAAGAGACCAAAAAGAGCTTTTTTAGTACACAGAAAAGCTGCGTTACAAAACCAATTTACCCAGTATCATGAAAACATCTACTTCTTATGGTGACTTTTAAAGGACAGGCCTCATACGTCATATACATACAAGAAGACTCATAGAAAAACATGTTTAAGTAAAGAACCTCCAGGTTTCTTCTTTTCAGACCACTGTTTGTTCCCCAGAGGGGGTGCACCGTTCCTGGAGGTACTGCAATACCAGGTCGATGCGTGGAGTGGACGGAGCAAGCTCCTATTCCAACTCCTATTTCCAAAAATCCATTTAATATATTGTCCTCGGATAGAGGACGTATCAGATATTAAACTGATAAGAACAGATACTACACTTGATCTTAGCCAAAAGGCCGAGAAGCGATACCTGACCCTGCCCACACGCCCAGGACACTCACCGGCGCACACACCTTCAACTCACGGTCACCGCCACTCGAGCGCCCCCAAACACGCGCCCGACACCGATCTTCCTGCTCTATCGTGTCCACCGCCTTTACCCCAGGGAAAGCATGAGGGATCCAAGGGGGTCGAGAAGTTTTTGTTGCGCTTTTTCGTTCCCAGAGTTCCGCGGAGGCCGGGCCGCGTCCTTATTTGCATGCCCCGCCCAGCGCGCCATCCGAGTCGGCGCCGCCCGGCGTAGCCAACGGACCGGTGCCCGAGGTTCGGCCAGGCTCTTCTTCACAGTCTTTCAGACACACAACTGACAACACCCACCGCAAGAGCTTCCCTGGCCCTCGCCACACACACTCCGCATCTTTTATCTAGTAGCGTCGGGTCTCGCCTGAGATGAGGTCCGGGAACGAGGCGAGGGGGTCGGGGGAGACACGATCTCATCTCCTCCAGGGGCGGGCCGAGCCCTGGGAGGTGGGAATTGCAGCACCTCTGCTAGAGCTATTGCTCTGGGATTTCTGTCCTAACCCTGGATCTTCCCCTTCGTTCCTTCTTCTCCTTGTTCCTCCGGTTTTCAACATGGGGGTCTCTGGCCAAGGAAGCCCGGACTGACTGACGTGCGATTCCCTATGATCCTCCTGCCTCAGCCTGCCCCAAAAGCAGGATTTCTTTCATTTATATTTTGAGACAGAGTCTCTCTGTGTATCTTTGGCTATCCCAGAACTTGCTATGTCGAACTGCCTGGCCCTTCATTTCTAAAGTTCCTCCCACCGCTCCTCTCGTTTTAAAAGTAGATCAAACTACTTCGGTTTGGATTTTTTGGAGGAGTAATCAACTCCACAGACTGGTCCATGAGAGGACCTAGTGTTCCAGACTGGCCAAAGCTTCGCAGTGACAGTCTATGCACAAGCGAAATCAAAGGAACCCCTTTGGGCAGGAAAGGAAAGGGATCAGGGGATCAACACTCGATGCCTGGAATCTCTTCCTAGTCTCTGCTTCAGAAACTCTGCTACTTAGTGGGTAAAAAGAAAAGCATCAAAGTCATTGCATAGTGTAAGTGTAATTCTAGTACTCAGAAGCCGGACAGAGTGATGTGTGTGCCAGCGTGCATGCGTTCGTGAGTGTGAGTCGGTTGGTAGAATGGTTGGTTGCCCGACATACAAAGACCTGTTTTGATCCTCAGCAACACAGAAAACCCAGGTTCATGTCACATATCTGCAATCATCGTACTTTGGGGGTGTAAGTATGAGGATTTTAGCTGCATAAGGAATTTGAGGTCCACCTGGCAAACACAAGCCAACAAGAAAGATAAGTGGACGGGCAGTAGATCAATGAGCACGCCTCGGCAAGCGAAAGACCCTAGATTTAGCAGTTAAAAAAGTGCTTCTGCAAAAGCTGGGCGGTGGTGGCGCACGCCTTTAATCCCAGCACTTGGGAGGCAGAGGCAGGTGGATTTCTGAGTTCGAGGCTAGCCTGGTCTACAGAGTGAGTTCTGGGACAACCAAGGCTACATGGGGAAACCCTGTCTCGAAAAAAAAAAAACAAAAAACAAACAACAAAAAAAAAACGATTGATGTGGGAGGGTCCAGCTCACTGGAGATGGTGCCACCCCTGGGCATGTGGTACATCGTGGTTTAAAGGAAGAAGGCTGGGCTGGACATGGTGGTGCAGGCCTCTCATCACAGCACTGGGGAGGCAGAGACAGGTCTGTGAGTTTGGAGCCTAGTCTACAGAGAGTTCCAGAACAGCCAGGGGATGGAGAAACCTTGTTTCAAAGCATGATGATGACAAGATGATGGTGATACAGAAAGGAAGCAGGCTGAAAGAGCACAGAGAGCAGGCCAGTGAGCAGCCCTCTCCACAGCCTCTGCATCAGCTCCTGTTTTCAGGTTCTTGCCCTGATTGAGTTCCTGCCTTGCCTTCCCTTAGTGGTTGGCTATGACAGGGACATGTAAGCCGAAGTACACGCTCCCTTACCGAGTTTCTTTTATTCATAGTTGTTTATCACAGCAATGGAAGGAAACACAGTAAAAATATAAGATACATCCACTACAGAGCCCAAGGCCTACTACCTTCATTTTGAGGGCAGCTTACTCCAATTTCTCCCAGGAGTGCACTTTTACCCTGTCAAACATACATACATAAGTGTCAAATATAAATAGATTAACAGATAAACATGCTTTTTTAAAATGTGTCTTTTTTAAAAGACTTATTTAAAATTTGTTATTTGTATGTACACGGTAGCTGACTTCAGATACACCAGAAGAGGGTGTCAGATCTCATTACAGATGGTTGTGAGCCACCAGTCTCTGCAGACCAAATATGTGTCTCTTAACTGAGTTCTTTCCATTAAGCCAGCCATGGTGATGACAGACAGGCCAATCTCTGAGTTGGAGGCCAGCCTGGTCTACAGAGTGAGTTCCAGGACAGCCAGGGCTATACAAAGAAACCCTGTCCCAAAACAAACAACCCTCCCCCCCAAAAAATTTAAAAAGTAAGAAAGAGTGGTATGCTGTTATGTATATGTATAGGTTATGTATATGGTATATGTAGGTATACTGTAGCACTGTAGCTGTCTTTAGACACACCGGAAGAGGGCATCAGATCTCATTATGGATGGTTGTGAGCCACCATGTGGTTGTTGGGATTTGAAATCAGGACCTTGGAAGAGCAGTCAGTGCTCCTTAACCACTGAGGCAGGGCTCACATGGTGGCTCACAACCATCCGTAATGGGATCTGATGCCCTCTTCTGGTGTGTCTGAAGACAGTGGCAGTGTATTCATTTACATAAAATAAATAAATCTTAAAAAATTTATAAATTAAAAAGAGAGAGGCTTGACTCCTTGCTCTAAGTTTTTATGAGGAAACATAAGCCGACAATGTCCTGGAGCCTCTGCCTCAGAGAGCGTCTCCCAACTGCCAGGTTCTAAACACTCTCCGTGTTGTGCATGGAGCTGACTCCAAAGCTTTGCTCCCATGGCTTCAAGTTCTGCCAACCATTTTCTCAGTATCCAACCCTTTTCTCAATATCCAGTGAACTCTGGCTTCCTTCTTCTCTCCTAACAAGGCATGTCAAGAGTAGGAGTCTCTTGCTACAAGTCTCATTCCAGAGGCAGGACGCAAATCACTGTCCTTAATGGTCACTTCCACAACCTGTGGGATCTCTGGGGCAGTTTCAGGTTTTTCCTGAAAAAGTCTTTGAAGGGCTTAGTCCCAGCTGCAAGGCGACATTGTCTCTTAAAGGACTATTTTCTCCTTAGCATACCTAACTTTATCTTCTTCCGCTAGGGTGTGTGTGTGTGTGTGTGTGTGTGTGTGTGCGCACATATATATATGTGTGTGTGTGTGTGTGTGTGTGTGTTCCAGTTCCCTGCCAAATCCAGGTGTTTCCTCAATATCTGCATCCAGGACAGTGTCACAGCAGCTAGCCGCAGAGGCAAGCCTCACAGGCTGCTTCAACTACCTCCCTTCAAGTCTCTAGGCCCAGATGGTCCTTCAAGAGCCTGGATATCAGCGAATTTGATCAGGTGGAGACCAATATGGAGTCTGTCACCAAACTGCCTGAAGAACTCCACCAATACAGCCAGGACACTGAAGTAATAAAGTGAAAAACAAAGCTGTAGAAACAAGGTTCTGGGAATATAGAACCCAAGACAGGGTTTCTCTGTGTAGCCCTGGCTGTCCTGGAACTCACTCTGTACACCAGGCTGGCCTTGAACTCAGAAATCCGCCTGCCTCTGCCTCCCAAGTGCTGGGATCAAAGGCGTGTGCCACCACTGCCTGGCTAGAAACCAAATTTTTGAGAATATAGACACAAAAGTTCTGGGCATGTAGAAAAAAAAGGTAAAAACAAGACTTTTGAGAGAAATAATAAGCCAGAATTACCTATAGTAGAGACATCTGCTTGTATAAGAAAAACAAAGTTTTTAAAGGTCAGGAGGGCTGGGCCGAACTAAAAGCTGACTAGAACATGACCTGTAAGAACAAGATTAGATGTTCTACCTCTCCCTGTACTGGGGTTCAAGAACACCCTGACCTTACAAAAATTCTGGGACTTTCCAGCATGACCCATTCCAGGGGCTTGCCAGGTACAAGAGTTAGGTAAGGGGGCAATGAAGCCAGGAGCAGCCCCCTTCAGCAAGCCACCCAATGCCTGAATTCAGAATAAGCCAGCTAGCCCTGTTGCCTCTGTAAAGTATAAAAGACGTGTGCTTTCTGAGTTCCGGGTTGCCTCTTCCTACCAGGATGAGCAACCCCATGTGCATTGTCCAGACACGTTGGATCAGTAAACCTCATGTTATCGCAGTGATCCATTGTCAAGTTGTGATCTGTGGGCAGCGCATCTAGGCTAAGACTCTCTGAGGGTCTTACAGAGTCTTACAATACATCTCTGTTCCATTCTTGCCGGTGGGCTTCAGTCTTCACCTGGCCAGCCCCAGGCGTAGGGCTGGGGATAATAATGTGTCTGCTTTTTCTTCTAGCTCCTTCCCTGCCTTGCCCGCTGCCTCCAGAAATGAGTTTTCAATTCTCAGCATCTCTAGGATGGCAGTTAACCGCATGCTCCTACCACCATACCTCCCTTTGAACACCAGCCCACTGACTCCCGACTCCCCCTCCCCACACACGTCGGCCCATGCCAGCCAGAAGTCCCTAGGTCTGAACTGGAATCCCTATACACCAAAAGGTCAGGATGTTAGGCTGGAACCCCTGTTTACCCCTGCACAAGCTGGGAAACTCCATTTGCCCTCCTTCCCCCAACCCCATCCCGACAGAGGAAACTTCCCCCATCTGCTTGGAGAAAACTCTGGGCTAACAAGTCTTCACTCCTCATTTCCGGCAGCCCACCCAAGAATGCCCGCCCAGGGGCTTGGTTCTTAACCATGTATGGACACAATCTCAGCTCCGGGCTGGCACATCATCAGTCCTTGCCTAAAATCTGTAAAACCCCCTGTTTTACCCCAGATGCGCAGCCTGACTGTCCTCCACCTGTGAGATGAGTCAACCCACCAAGAGCTGCCTCCCCATAAACTACCGGTGTAGTTGAGGGGAAGGGGACAAGGGAAAGAAGGCAGTGTTTTGGTCCCTGCCTCTGGATATAGAGGAGCCAGACATACCCATAAGAAAATGGTGGTTTATGGGCTGGTGAGATGGCTCAGCGGTTAAGAGCACTGATTGCTCTTCCTGAGTTCAAATCCCAGCAGCCACATGGCGGCTCACGCCCTCTTCTGGTGTGTCTGAAGACAGCTACAGTGTATTATATTACATATAATAATGTATTATATTACATATAATAAATCTCTTTAAAAAAAAGAAAATGGTGGTTTATATAAAGGTGTAAGGGGAAACCTCGTGCTAAGATGAGATATTTAACTTTAATTGGGCATGTTAATTAGGTGAGCCAAAGGGAGCTTTTGCTAGTTGGACTTCAATACATTGTTTGATAGCTAGGCCTTGGTAGTCAGCCTCAGGAGGAAATGGCCAAGTAAGGAAATAGGTCTTGGTGGCTAGCTTTAGGAATGTCATCTAATGGTTTTTAGCATGGCAGAGGGAACAGGGGAGAAGGGCGAGGCCTGCCAGAGCCACGCCCACCATGCTTGAGCTGCCCAGAGTCCCTTCACAGGGTGTAGCCCTGGCACCAGTGTCTAAATAAAAGCCGCTTCCTAAAATTTATTCATGATCTGACTGGTGAATCTCTGAACGACCCCAGACCCATACAGCTTACAGGAGTCTTTACACATGGCAGGGTGTGCTGCTAAAACGGCTGCCTAGCAATTTTCCAAACCCCCATGAGTAACCCGGTAAGCTTACTGGCTCTCTAATGAAGTGGTGGAGGCCTCCCTTTTGTTGGTTATCAGGGCCTTTTCAGGGAGTGAAAGAAACTAGACCTTTGTCATGTCTCCTTGGAAAATGTCACACGCACTACTTACTGTACACTCTGGTTTCATCTCCAGCTTTTAAACCCTTCTCCCTGAAGCCCCCTACGCAGATCCTGGGTGCTATTCCCGGAGTATGTGAACCGGGCCTTCCTGGCTTTTACAGGCTCCTCCTAGGATTTAACACCGGAGCACCGGGAGATCAAAGCTGTATAGTGGGTGTCACAGTCATCCTAGTACTAAGGAGACTGAGACAGGAAGGTTGTAGTAAGTTCAAGTCTAACCTGGGCTACAGTAAGAGACATAGTCTCAAACCAACAACTAACAGACAAAGAAGGAAATGCGTAAAAAATAAGATGGAGTTTTAAGTGTCTGTATCCCTTGACCTGGTCAGCGCTTGTGTAACCAGGGGACTGTATTGTGGCCACTGGAACTAGGCTCCTAGGACCAGATACAAAGGTAGAGAAAGAGGAAAAAATGGAGAGAAAGTGGAAGAAAATGAGGATCCCCTGTGGTCCTCAATTTTGCATCTTAAGGATTGTGAAGAATCCAGCACAGCAACAGGTTTGTGGATCACAGACAATGCGGCAGCTGAAGGAGCCTTCCAAGCGCTCGCTTCCGGCGCAAGGCTGTTCTGGTCAAGGCATGCGCTGGGCGGAGCATGCAAATGAGACGCGGCAGAGTCTCCACGGAACTCTGGGAGCGAAAAGATAAACGAAAACTTCTCTGCTTCCGTTGAATTTCTTAGGCTTTCTCTAGCATCAAGGTGGTGGACCCGACAGGAAAGGAAGGTCGGTTTCGGGAGTGTGTTTGCAGAGGCGCGAGTGGCGGTGACCCCGAGTTGAAGATGTGTGCGCCGGTGAGTGTCCTGGGCGCGCGCATGTGGACAGTCGGGCATCGCTTCTCGGCCTTTTGGCTAAGATCAAGTGTAGTATCTGTTCT
This sequence comes from Montemys delectorum, assembly GCA_019843815.1. Lineage (NCBI taxonomy): Eukaryota > Metazoa > Chordata > Mammalia > Rodentia > Muridae > Montemys > Montemys delectorum. The sequence goes on from JADRCD010190064.1 coordinate 8,879, forward strand.
TATCAGTTTAATATCTGATACGTCCTCTATCTGAGGACAATATATTAAATGGATTTTTAGAAATAGGAATTGGAATAGGAGCTTGCTCCGTCCACTCCACGCATCGGCCTGGTATTGCAGTACCTCCGGGAATGGTGCACCCCCTCTTGGGGATTCAAGAGCATGGTTTAAATAGTAGATCTGATTCTCCATTTGTCTCTTTTTGCTAGTGTGTTTGCCCCCAGAGTTGTTTATGGTTGTTGGGTTGCCCCATGTCAAGGACGTGAATTTAAAGGGTTTGCCGCGCTCAAAAACCAGAGAACGGGTTAGTCAGGACTACCACAGGAAAAACCTCAGAAAAAGGGTTTTTATTCCCTTTCCTTTTTTTTTCTTTTTCTTTTTCTTTTTTCCTTTTTCTTTTAAAAGACTTGATTGATTTATCTTATGTATATGAGTATACTTGTAGCTATACAGATGGTTGTAAGCCTTCATGTGGTTATTAGGAATTGAATTTAGGACTCCTGCTTGCTTCGATTGACTCTGCTCACTCACGCCCAAATTACTATTAAATAAGTACACTTGTTTTCTTCAGACACACCAGAAAAGGGCATCAGATCTCATTATGGGTGCTTGTGAGCCACCATGTGGTTGCTGGGATTTGAACTCAGGCCCTTTGGAAGAGCAGTCAGGGCTCTTATCCGCTGAGCCGTCTCTCCAGCCCTTTTTTTGTTTCTTTTTGAGACAGGATTTCTCTCTGTAACCCTATCCGTCCTGGGACTCACTCTGTAGACCAGGCTGGCCTCTGCCTCCCAAGTGCTGGGATTAAAGGCGTGCGCCACCACTGCCCGGCCAAAAAAAAAAAAAAAAAAGAATTTATGTAAACATTATACTTAGTTTATCTTAATATCTTTTGGTTTTTCGAGACAAGGGTCTCTATTGAATAGCCCTGGCTGTTCTGGAATTTGGTAGGTGGACTATGCTGTCCTTCAGCTTCAAGCAGATCCATCTGCTCCTCCCTCCTGACTAAAGTGCATCAGCACGCTCTTCTAGTTTAAATCTCATTTTCCTTTAAAAAAAATAAAAAAAAAAAAAAAGAAGAAAGAAAAGAAAAGGAGTACATTTTGCAGCCCCAACCTGAAGCTCTACAAAATGCAGGAAGATTATTTGGGTCAAAGAGACCCAAATAATCTTCACTTCCTAGGGAAAAAAATAAGCAGTGACAAATATGTCCACCAGGAGGCAACATCTGCTCACTTGCAGCCCCAGGTTCTGGTCTTAGTTGTGGATCGATCCTATTTGGGGAAAGCCTTTCAATACTTTGCTTCAGCACCCATTATGAGACACAGATTGTAGGGTTTTGTGTGTGTGTCTCCCCACACCTCACCCCCTCTGAAATAGGGTGTTACTGTGAATCCCAGGCTAGTCCAGAGTCAGGGTGGTCTCAAAATCAAGACGATCTTGCTTGACTTCCTAAGTCTTAAAGGCATGGCCAACCACTGTTTCTCCATTTTGTTCATAAAACAAAAGAACTGGGATTTGAAAGGTGGATCTTTGAGAGGAGTGGGCAGGAGGGGGTCTTTGTGATCCCCTAACTGATAGCTGCTCCTAGGCTCTTCTGCCTCCCTGCCATTCATCTGTTCATTTAGACAAGTGCTTGTGGGGGCAGGAGTGGTGTCAGACTCTGTAATCTGTAAATAGTTAGGAGGCAGAGGCAGGGGGATGTTAAGTTCTAGGTTCTAGGTCAACTGTACCACAGAGATCATGTCTCAGAAGAAGTCACAAGTCATTTCCAGGTTGAGCTTCACCTATCCTCTCACCCTCCCTTACCCCAAAGCATGACCCATCATAAGGAGGAGGGCCTGTCATCATTGAAACGTCCCCCTAGGAGTGCCAATCCCAGGGAGGAGTAGCTTGTCCAATCAGGTGTGTTAGTGAGGGACTGGATACATACTTACTCTGAAGTCCCAAGTTTTTTTTTTAGCATGCCAGGATTTGGGGTATTGAGGTTGTGTAAGGTATTATCTCATTTACTGGCCTTTGTTTTCTCTCCCAAAAGTTCACACATAGGGATGGCAGGATGGTTTAACAGTTTAAGAGCACTAATTGCCCTTCCAGAGAATCCAGGTTCAATTCCCAGTACATGGTGTAGCTCACAGCCATCCATAACTCCAGTTCCAGGGATCAGATATTATCTTCTGTCCTCCAGGCTTCCACATGATACACAGACATACCTGCAGACAAAACACTCATACACATAAAGTAAAAACAAAACATTCTTAAACATGTGTGTCTTAGTCAGGGTTTCTATTCCTGCACTAACATCATGACCAAGAAACAAGTTGGGGAGGAAAGGGTTTATTCAGCTTACTTCCACATTGCTTTTTATCACTAAAGGAAGTTAGGACCGGAACTCAAGCAGGTCAGGAAGCAGGAGCTGATGTAGAGACCATGGAGGGATGTTCCTTACTGGCTTGCTTCCCCTGGCTTGCTCAGCCTGCTCTCTTATAGAACCCAAGACCTCAAGCCCAGGGATGGCACCACCCACAATGAGCCTTCCCACCTTGATCACTAATTGAGAACATGCCCCACAGTTGGATCTCATGGAGGCATTTCCCCAACTGAAGCTCCTTTCTCTGTGATAACTCCAGCCTGTGTCAAGTTGGCACATAAAACCAGCCAGTACAATGTGCATCTATGAAATTGTCAGAGAATAACTGAAAGACTTTTTAAAACTCAGTATTTTATTTTTTTTTTATAAAGATCTGTTTATTCTACTTCATGTATATGAACTTATCTGTCCTGAATGTATGTATGTCTATGCCACTTCTGTGTGACTGGTGACCAAGGAGGTCAGAAGAGGGCATCCTATCTCCTGTAGGTGCTGGAAACTGAATATGGGTCCTCTGCAATAACATCAGGTGCTCTTAACCAGTGAGCCAGCAGCTCTCTGGCCCTACTCATATTATTTTATATACATTTTGTATGTGTGTGCAAAATGATGTGTGTGTATGTGTGTGTGTGTGTTCAACAGTGTGGAGGTCAGAAGACGACTTTGTGGAGTCTGTTCTCTCCTTCTACCTTTATGTGGGTTATGGGGATGGAACTCAGGTTGTCAGGCCTGTGGGGCCAGGGCCTTTACTGGCTAAGCCACGGTGTTGCCCACCCCTCTCCTCAATTTTTTAGGCAGGATTTCATGTGGCTCAGACTGGCTTCAAGCCTATGAAATGCAGAGTTGTAAGTCCAATCTTTTTTTTTTTTGAGACAGGGTTTCTCTGTGTAGCCCTGGCTGTCCTGGAACTCAGAAATCCCCCTGCCTCTGCCTCCCAAGTGCTAGGATTAAAGGCATGCGCCACCACTGCAGGGCTTTAAGTCCGGTCTTGATCACTCCGTTACTAACAGAAGCGCGGAGGGCTAAGGACCCCCGACAGATGAACTTATAAGAAAGGCGTGACTCCACGATCAGGGGCTCTCTTCTGTGTGTCTAATCACGCCACCTCTCAGGATTTCTGGCAGAGAGGAAGCCAGACACAGTGCTATGCTCAGTGTAGCTGCAGATGAGAAGAACAAACTCTACCCTCCGGGATTCAGAGTGCTGACCACACAGCTGGACTCTGATACAAGTGAGAAGCCAGAAAAGGAAGCTGCAGCTCCTAGCTCGTGTGTCCGACCGCCCGGACACTGACCTAACACTGGTCACATAAATATTGTTTCAAAAGCCCCTTCTTTTTAAAAGCCTTCGTGAGCAATATCATCCCCCTCAAATTAAAAAAAAAAAAATTCCACCCAGACCTCACCACCTCCTTCCCGTTTGTCCATTTACACCTTCCCTGCAAACATGAAAGATAAGGTGTGGAGTGAGAATGTCTGTTTCATTTCCTTTATCAGATAGGTGACAGTTTCCATCTTGGGTGTGAATCCCTTGGGGGAGGGAGTGTTAAAAACATGGACTGACACCTAACAACTAGTGGGTGTGGGTTTGGTTTTTTTTTTTTTTTTTTTTTTTTTTTCAGTTTCACAGTTATTAGGACCTTTATTCAAAGCCAGGGTTGTTTGCACAATTCCTAGGTGGCAGGGTGGGTGACCTTGGATAAATACTGTAGCCTTTCTGTGCTTCAAATTCTATTTAGACAAAATGCACACGGGTCTTGGAATGTTGTGCTTTGTTTGTTTGTTTGTTTGTTTTGTTTTTTGTTTTTGTTTTGTTTTTTTTTTTTTTGAGACAGCGTTTCTCTGTATAGCCCTGGCTGTCCTGGAACTCACTCTGTAGACCAGGCTGGCCTCAGAAATTCGCCTGCCTCTGTTTCCCAAGTGCTGGGATTAAAGGCATGCGCCACCACAGCCCGGCCAGTTATGATTTTTTTAAAAAGCAAATTGTGTAGAAGCAGGCAGATCTCTTGAGTTCCAGGACAGCCAGGATTAGACAGAGAAACCCTGTCTTGAAAACAAAAAGCAACAAAAAGAAAAAGAAAAGAGAGGCCTGGAGAGATGGCTCAGTGGTTAAGAGCACTGACTGCTCTTCCAGAAGTCTTGAGTTCAATTCCCAGCAACCACATGGTGGCTCACAACCACCCGTAGTGGGATTTGACGCTCTCTTGTGGTGTGTCTAAAGACAGCTACAGCTGGACAGTAGTGGTGTATGCCTTTGATCCCAGCACTTGGGAGGCAGAGGCAGGTGGATTTCAGAGTTCGAGGCCAGCCTGGTCTACAGAGTGAGTCCAGGACAGCCAGGGCTACACAGAGAAACCCTGTCTCAAACACACACACACACACACACACACACACACACACACACACAAATTCTCTTCAAAGGTCTCGGCCCTAGACTAATCTCAGAAGGTCTCTAGGGATTTGGAGGCCCCTGGACTCTTAGACAAGCCAGGTGGCTGATTTTGTGGTAGGGAGGGGACAAAGAGGTGACAAGGCATGCTGGTGTTTAACTTCTTTTTCAGCACTTGCTGGGGGTGTCCGGCAGGAAAGGGCTGGACTCTCACAGTCTGCCAGTGACTTCCCCTCCTTCCTTTGTAATCCTCTTTACACGTAGCTTTTACTAAGGTAATCCTGTTGTCCTTTTGGTCACCTTGCCCTTTGTAACATCTCCTCCCCTTCAGGACAACCAGAACTGCAACTGCTAAGCACGATTCCCCCACCCGAGTACTACCTTTCTAGAAAATTTCCAGGAGCTTCTGCGGGACACGTTCTTCCCCTCTGAAGTCCCCCATTTGATGATTTGTTTAAAAAAAAAATGAAACTTATACTGTGTTTTCCTGAACCACCACTGCCTGTCACTCATTACAGAGTGAGACCCTTGAGGCTTGAGGTGCCTGCCTGTAGCCCTACAACTCTGGCTCGTGCACAGGAGTGAGCTTTATTTGATCTGTTTACTAACTCACTACAGTACTTGGGACAGAATCCAGAGTGTGTGCACGCTGGGCAAACACTGTACTGCTACACCATCATGTCTGGCTCACTTGTATTTCTGAAATAGGGTTGTGTTAAGGTGCCCATGCTGAAATTGAACTCACTGACTAGCCTAGAGAGGTTATGCACGTAGCATCCCCCTGCCTCAGCCTCCAGAGTATCTGCGATGATTACATTCTGTGGTTATGCCCAGTTGAACTTTGTCTTTTGTTTGTTTGTTTGTTTTTTCAAGACGGGGGTTTCTCTGTATGGCCCTGGCTGTCCTGGAACTCACTCTATAGATCAGGCTGGCCTTGAACTCAGAAATCTGCCTGCCTCTGCCTCCCAAGCACTGGGATTAAAGGTGTGCGCCACCACTGCCTGGCAGAGACAAGTGGATTTTTGTGTGTGAGAGGCCAGCCTAGTCTACATATAGTGAGTTCCAGCATATCTAAGGTTATATAAAAAGACCCTGTTTCAAACAAACAAAGAAACCCTCAAATGCTTGAAGCAATGTCTCAGTGGTTAAGAGCACTTACTACTCTTCCAGAGGTTCAGTTCCCAGCACCCATGTGAGGCAGTCACCATTGTCTCTAATTCTGGTTCCAGGGGATCTGACACTTCCTACTGAACACACGGGCATATACTGACTCACTGGCCTAACTTACACACGGTTAAGCGCACTGACAGCTCTTCCAGAGGACCTGAGTTCAACTCCCAGCAACCACATGGTGACTCACAACCATCTGTAAGGAGATCTGATGCTCTCTTCTGGTGTGTCAGCGGCAGTGTACATTAAATGCATACATTAAATGGGCTTAGGTGGTGGCGCACGCCTTTAATCCCAGCGCTTGGGAGGCAGAGGCAGGCGGATTTCTGAGTTCGAGGCCAGCCTGGTCTACAGAGTGAGTTCCAGGACAGCCAGGGCTACACAGAGAA
>JADRCD010190064.1:15293-42975 GCA_019843815.1 Montemys delectorum
AAAAAAAAAAAAAAAAAAAAAAAAAAAAAAAAAAAAAAAAAAAATGGGCTTAGTACTATGAGTCAGCTGTATCTGTATGGGGGCGCCAGGTAAATACTGCTTTGCAAACTAGACGAAGAAAGCCACTTGAATGAGTACTACTGAATGAGGGAAGATACGAAGACGTGCCAGAATCTCTTCGAGCAGATCTTTAGGTGGAAGGAAACTATTGGTGGGTCCCCGCAGCCTGATTGAGGGAAAGTGAATGGGATGGTGTCATTATTAGACATTTCATTCCATGCTTTCGTCAGGCGCAGCCACGCCTGTACCTTTGGTCCTTCCCATTTCCTAGCCCTAATGAATTCTAGGCTCTATTCCAAATACTGAATAAGGTAGATAAATACTGAATAAGGTAGAAAAGATGAAATAAAGCGGTTCCGGATAGAGGGAGCGATCCCTCCCAGGCTGGGGCTGCAGAGGCCGGCTCCGCCTCCGGGGCGCTGATTGGTCCGCGTCGTTTGACGTCACGAGAGGGTTTTTAATACGGAGCTGGAGCAGCGGCACTGCAAAGTCCGCGGTGGCTGAGAGGAAGCTAGGCGGTGGCTGGTCGGCGTGGCTGGCGGGGAGTGCGGCTGGCTGCAGGTAACGGAGGGTGTCCGGACGATGCGAAGACGCCAGTTTGCGGGGCTTGGGGGAGCCGGTGTCGACCGCAGACTGGAGAGTCGCAGGACTCTGGGATGGTGGTCACAGCGCCCGCAGGAGCATGCCAGCGTTGTGGGTATGCCGAGCTTGTGGGGGCTCGCTCTTTGGGCACACTGCCCGACCGCCTCCTTCGTGCGAGGATTCTCCTCTGGGGAATGGAGAGCACAGCTTCTGCTTTCCCTCAGGCTCGGAGAGGGGCGCAGGAAAACGACCTTACTTCGGATCTAGCCTGCAAGCTCCGCACCCTCGGATCCTAGCACCTGAGGGTTTCTCTGACCTCAGGGCCTCTCTTAGGGCCCCTAGGGCCGGAGAACGCCTGGGTTACACCTGTAACTACCTTTTTTTTTTTTTTTTTTTAAAGAAAAGGAGAAGGAGAAAGGCATTGGAGATGGCTCAGGATTTAAAAGTGCCTACCCTAAAACATGACCCTAGTCGATCCCTGAGACCCACATACTCTTGCAAGTTGTCCTGACTTCCACACTCAAGCTGTGGGTGGCTTACACGCACGCACAAAATATTTTTTCTTTACTGTGTGGGGGGGAAGAGGCACCTAAAAACCTTGTTTTCATAAAAGGAATATTTAGAAGAGTAGGGGTTCAGATTTATGAAAAGGATCCAAAAGTTGCAAACTCGTGTTTATTCTAAACCTTTCTCTTTTATTTCTTTTTTGGCCTTGTTTAGACAACTTGGCTGTGCTACCTGCCATTTCAAGGCCTCCTCTCCCTGGCCTGTGCTGGAGGCCCAGACCTGCTCCTGAGGTGTGCCCTGCGCCCGCCCTAGCTCACCATGGGGAACCACTTGACCGAAATGGCCCCCACAGCCTCATCCTTCCTGCCGCACTTCCAGGCTCTGCATGTCGTGGTCATTGGGTTGGATTCGGCCGGAAAGACGTCCCTTCTTTACCGCCTCAAGTTCAAGGAGTTTGTCCAGAGCGTCCCCACCAAGGGCTTCAACACCGAGAAGATTCGCGTGCCCCTAGGGGGTTCCCGTGGAATCACTTTCCAAGTGTGGGATGTCGGGGGTCAGGAGAAGCTCCGGCCACTGTGGCGCTCCTACACCCGCCGGACAGATGGACTGGTGTTTGTCGTGGACTCTGCAGAGACCGAGAGGTTGGAGGAAGCTAGAATGGAGCTACACCGGATCAGTAAGGCTTCTGACAACCAAGGGGTGCCGGTGCTGGTGCTGGCCAACAAGCAGGATCAGCCGGGGGCGCTGAGCGCCGCCGAGGTAGAGAAGAGGCTGGCCGTCCGAGAGCTGGCAGCTGCCACGCTCACCCATGTGCAGGGCTGCAGTGCTGTGGACGGGCTGGGCCTGCAGCCAGGACTGGAGCATTTGTATGAGATGATCCTGAAGAGGAAGAAGGCACCTCGGTCGAGCAAGAAGAGACGGTGACCCGAGGCTGCCCCTACCCTACCTGCTAGGGGTCAGTATAATGTTATAGTCAGGCAGGGCCTGTCACCTCTCAGCCAGCCTGGGTGCTGGATCTGCCCACCTCAAAGGACTGAAGGAGCATAGGTGGCCCTGTGTGCCACAAGGGGGAGGGAAGATGAAGTGCCTTCACTGCCCTTCACCTCTAGAGGGTAGGGAGGGGCCGCAAGAGCGGAGACAAATGTTAAGGCTAACTCTACCTCGGCCCTCCTTTTCCTTCCCTAGCATTTTACTTGGATCTATATTTTTATTTTTGCAGGGGGAGGGTATGTAGAAGATTATCCAGAGAGTGCATTTTGGGGGTAAATTGAGAACATCTTTCTGCTCTCTACAATTGGGGAGAGGGGTCTCCTCAGCTGCTCTTCTCCTCACAGTCGTTCTGTGTCTGTGAAAGTGCCAAGAATTCTCCCCACGTTTGTAGATCCCCTTTTTATAAGCCTCGAGTGTACTCTGTACTACTGGGTTTTTTGTTTGTTTGTTTGTTTGTTTATATTTTTAGCATTTGCCTGTAAGTTATTAAAGTTGGATGATTCTAGCTCTTGTTCTAGCTCTGGTAACTTCCTCTCACCTCACTTAGCTAGTAGCCCCATGGAGAGTTTGGGGTTTGCATGGAAAATAAGGGAAGGGGGGGTTGCTTATCCTGAATGAACAAAAAAATGAGCACTCACAGGTTAGATTGTGTACTTACGGGGTGGCAGGTGCGGATTCTGGAGGAAATTGAAGACCCCTCACGCTATTGTTGCCTGACCTAGTTTAGGGGTCGTGGCTCCTCTCATCTTCTCACCTCCTCTGGCCCTTGCTCCTGAGACCAGCTGCTCCTAGGCCTGTCTGTGGCAAAGTACCTGCTCCTAGGTCTCTCTGCCCGTGACCATGAAGAGTCTTTTTGGCCCCATCAGCCCTTCCCTAGTGTTCAGGTCAGTCCAACTTCTTTCCCCTTTCGGAGGACTTAGCAAGGATGGAAAGTAATTCCTGGCCTTAAGCCACCTCCAAGAGCTCAATCCTGCTGACTGGCTCTCTGGCAGCAGCTGGTGCTTCGAAGACCTGGGTTGGCCTGGTGACTAAGCCTGAGTCTTCAGCTATGGGAACAGCAGCTCTTCTCCCAGAGGGGACAGCAGTCATCATCTACCCCACTCCCAACCTGTGAGACACGATGGGAAGGGCACGGTCTACAACTGTTAATGGAACGAGCTGAGAGAGCTGTGGTGTGCACCTGCAGCCCTAGCATTTGGGGAGGGGGGAGGTGGTAGAGGCAGCAGGGTCAGTCCAAGGTGAGGTGAGACCCCCACCACACACATTGTAAGGGGTAGAATAACAGGTTAATGTTCCCCAGCTCCTGCTTAGGTTTCCAGGGACCCCGCCTCCTGCAGGAAGTTCAGCTGTGTCTGATAGAACAATAAGAATCTCCTAATCTTTCTGGGTGGGAGTCCTGAGAAAGCAAAGGACAGCCTTCTAGGCCCCACTCCCACCCACGGCCTTTGCAAACATGAGATCCTTAGAGCAGCTTGACAGTCCTGCCCTTGGATCTGATAAGGGGATGGGGGTGGGGGAGCTCCCTGCAGCTCAGCCTGGGGGAGGCTACTTTTCCAAAAGCGGAAGCTTGCTGCCGCTGGATCCAGGGCCATCTAGATTTGTCCTCCAACTCCCTTGAAGCTCTGGCAGGATGGGGGGTGGGGAGGGTGTGTGTGTGTGTGTATGCACTCGTGTGCATTGATCCAGAAGGGTGCCCAAGGGTGCATCAGTTCGGGGGACAGCTTGACAGAGCTGCTGGGCTGGTTCTGCCTGGAACGTGTGCTACCTGACCTCTCTGACACACCTGATTGATGGCTTTCCGTCCTTTGGAACAGAGTTCTATAGGTCAGGGACAGTACCAGACTGGGAAGGACTTGGCCAGAAGAAGGCTTGTCCTGAGAGAGCGTCCTTCCCCATCCCAATCCTGCTTTTGCCTTAAACTCTTTACTGACCTTTTGCTTTTCTTTCTTTACTTTTAGTCATTTTTTTTTTTTTAACCTTTAGTCATCTCTGAGATTAAGGTCTCTAGATCCGAGGAAAGAGGTATAGGGATGTCTTCCCTGCTCTCTCTTGCAAAGAGACTTCTGAGGTGCCAGCTCTTGATTCTGGCTCAGCTAAATGCCATTCCTTCTTGCCTATTTAGAAATAGACCCTCCTCATTCATGTCCTAGCCATAGGGCAGGTCAGGGATCATGGTGCCCAGGACCATGCAACTGTTCCAGCCCCCTAAACCCTTGGGCTTGACTATTGAAGGAGAGGAAGGTTGGCAGATGAAAGATGGGCAAAAGCCAATTGCTTTGACAGTCTGGTGGAGAGATGGGAGCCCTGGGGAATTCCTGTGTAGCTGGGGGCCTGGTGGATCCCTGGGGGCTTTGGAAATAATCCCGCCTTGACCCAACAATGGGTGGGGCTGGAGAGCTGCAAAGCTGTGGTTGTCTTCCTGTGTTCTAGAAAGGAGTAGGAGACAGGGTGTCCCACTCTCCAGCCCTGCCTGGGGGATTCTGAGTTTTGAACACTGGGAAAAGGGCAAGGGATGGCGTGGTTCAGGGCTGAAGGCAGGTTGTATTTAGTGTGTTCTCGTTCCCCTAGGAAGTGGATTTTCCTCAGAGGAGGGGGCTTCTGGGGCAGAAGTGGCCGCTGGAACTAGAAGCCTATGAAGGGATGTTGGAGAGGGCCTGTAGGCCCAGGGCTGGGGCTCCCAGCCGCCCCTTCCTCCCACTGGCCACCCTTTTTCCTTGGACAGGTCTGAATGTAGAATCTATAGAGAGGGTGTGGTCCTTGGTCCTTGCTTGCTTTCTCTTCTTGGAGCCTCTCCGTCTTGGGGGCAGAGATGGTGGTGGCTCCGTCCTTGCCCTCTTCAGTCCTCTGGTACTGCACGTGCTCAAGGAAAAAGAGGGAAAGGAGAAGGAAAAGCCCTTGAGGATCAGAGTGAGCTGGGGTTTGCCCAAGGACACACAGCTACTTCTGGATACATTCAGATCCTAGTTCCCAGGCAAACAAGTTACAAGCGCTGAGCTTTTGGCTGCTACGCCTTCCCCCTTCTCCCTGGATCCCCACTTCTTGATTAGATTAAGGCCTAGCTTTCCGCTCTCCCCTCCCTCCCTTCCTGAGGAGTGGAAGGTCTTATCTCCTAACCTAACAGAGCTCTGGTTTCAAATGTGGCCAGAGGGTCTACCCTCTCCTTTTACACAATATGTCATTAGAGTCTTAAAACATCTTCTAGGAAGCCCAACCCAACCCAATCCAGGAGACAGTTATGAATGCAGCCCAACACAAAATCATAAACTTAATCTGAAACCTTATAAGCTGTTTGTGCAAGTTCGGAAAACTCAGTTGTGCGGGTCTCCAGCTTTGAAGTTTGCAGATGACAGTATATGTCAGAAAGTATGGGCAAGGCTGGGTGGGCTTGGTGGCACAGGCCTAATACTGGCATTTGGGGGGCAGAGTCAGACAGGTCACTGTGGGTTTAAGGATAGCCAGGGCTAGTGACAGTTTGTCGTTAAAAAAAAAAAAAAAAAGGACAGGCCTCATTGCAAAGAGTGGCCTATTCTCTGTCAGGGGCCTGTTAAAGGGGTGGGCAGTACTGGAGAGGCAGCTAGGAGACACACCCCTGCATCTCCATCCCTTCACTCCCTTCCACACACAAAACACAGTTCCTTGGAAGGAGCAGGCTGAACATTTGCCTGGGTGCTCACTGCTGGGGAGTCTGGATGGCATCATAGGCTCTCCTCACCCTGGTCGAGCCAGAAGAAAAAAATTATTTTTAAAAAAAAGTCTTGCCAGGCAGTGGTGGCACATGCCATTAATCTCAGCACTTGGGAGGCAGAGGCAGGCGGATTTCTGAGTTCGAGGCCAGCCTGGTCTACAGAGTGAGTTCTAGGACAGCCAGGGCTACACAGAGAAACCCTGTCTCAAAAAAACAAAACAAAACAAACAAACAAACAAAAAAAACAACAAAAAAAAGTGTTATGTAGTTAGGTGTGCGTCTTTCAGCCCTGAGGCTCAAGCAGAAAGATCACCCAGAATTCCATGTCAAACTCACCCTAAGACCAGGTACCCATGCAGCGCATACATACACACATAAAGTAAGAAAAAAAAAATAATGTTTTACTGGCCATCATCCATGACAGAGATGATAGATCTAATCTAAATATAGGGAATGCTGGGCGTGGTGGCACATGCCTTTAATTTTAGGACTGAGAGGCAGGTGAATCTCTGAGTTCAAGGCTCTCCTGGTGTATAGAGTGAGTTCGAGGATAGCCAGAGCTACACAGAAAAACCCTATCCCAAAAAGCAAGACAAAACAAAAAGAAGAAAAAGAGGAAGAGGAAAGTGGAGAAACTCCTTTTTTTTTTTTTTTTGGTTTCTCTGTGTAGCCCTTGCTGTCCTGGAACTCACTCTGTAGACCAGGCTGGCCTCGAACTCAGAAATCTGCCTATCTCTGCCTCCCAAGTGCTGGCAAAACTCCTTAATCTAAACTTATGTGCTAAACACAATGAGCAAGTTTTTTGGTTTTTTTTAAAGATTTATTTATTTATTATGTGTAAGTACACTGTAGCTGTCTTCAGACACACCAGAAGAGGGCGTCAGATCTCATTACAGATGGTTGTGAGCCACCATGTGGTTGCTGAGATTTGAACTCAGGACCTTCAGAAGAGCAGTCAGTGCTCTTACCCACTGAGCCATTTCTCCAGCTCCCAATGAGCAAGTTTTAAATCTGTTCTTCTGTATGTCTTTCTTTGCATATGGTTACTAAGGTGTCTCTATCCGACCACACACAGGCTTCCGTAAGGTATCCCGTGTCTTGGTCCTTTTCACTTATATCTTAGATGTGATTCATTGCTGACACCTATGAGTTTTCTTGCTCTTCTTGAAGACTACATGAAATTTTGTTATGTGGCTGCATCATCATTTTATTAATGAATTTATTATTGAATTCACCATATGAGTGAACCGAGAACTTCTTTGCATGTGTTTTTTGTACACTTGAGCCAAATTCCTTGTTGTGTCAAAGGGTATTCTGTGGGCAAGTTCAAGGTGGCTGAGCAGGTAGAGTCACCTGCTAATGACCCTGACAACCTGGGTGTGAGCCCCACATGAGGGAGCAAGAGGATCGACCCCAGAAATGTGAACTCCTCAGACTTCTACACCTGCACCACAGCTCGCTCACAGATACACACATGCATACACAAAAAGGTTTCTTTGTTTGTTTTTTAATTATAGCAGTGTTGGGCTTGGAGGAACACATCTTTCATCTTACAGTGTGCATCTCTGTGAGTTTAAGGTCAGCCTAGTCTACTTAGTGAGTTCCAGGTGCTGCACAGTGACATTCTGTCTCAAAAAGAAAAAAATCAAAAAACAAAACAAACCCAAAGCAATAAACTTATTATTTCAGGTTTTTTTTGGCTTTTGTTTGTTTGTTTGTTTGTTTTTCAAGACAGGGTTTTTCTGTGTAACAGCCTGTTTTACAACTCCTGTGTAGACCAGGCTGGCCTTGTACTCACAGACATCCTCCTGCCTCTACTTCCAGAGTGCTGGAATAAAAGGCATGTGCCACCATTCCCCAGCTACAGTGGTTTTTGTTTTTTGTTTTCAAAGGGGAATATGTGGCTGGGCGGTGGTGGCGTACGCCTTTAGCCCCAGCAGTTGGGAAGCAGAGGCAGGCAGATTTCTGAGTTTGAGGCCAGCCTGATCTATAGAGTGAGTTCCAGGATAGCCAGGGCTATACAGAGAAACTGTCTTGGGGGGGGGGGAAGGGGGGGAATATGTGGGTAGGTGTAATGGTGCATGCCTTTAATTCCAGCATTTGGGAAGCAGAGACAGTAGTACAAGGCTAGCCTGGTCTACATAGCTTGGTTTTTTGTTTTGTTTTGTTTTGTTTTTTAAAGGTGCACTGAGGGCAATATGTATTTAAGGCTTAGCGAAAGTTTGAGGGAAAGAGAAGTTTAACATTTATCCAACCTCACCCTCCAATGGCTGCTTTCTGGGCCTCTCCATACTGAGTTATACAGGGTCTTTGCCTTAGAGAGGGAAGAAATACAATCAGTAACCGGGTAGAGGATTCACTTGGGCGGAAAGTGAGCTCAGTCTCAACACCACTGCCGGCTGGTGGCAGTGGCGGTGGCGGAGGCTGGCAGATGGCGAAGGCTCCCTAGCACCCTGCTTGTCATAAACGTCAGGGAAAGTAGGCGACACAAGTCCTGAAATAACTCCTAGGGTGGAGGGGACTTAGCTCAGGGAGGGAGGCTGAGACCAGAAATGTTTGCTCGGAAAGGAGCAGAGAGGGATGCCCTAAAGAGGGAAGAGGAGGCTCTAGCCCCACCCCTCCCCTATTACCCCTCCTCGACCCTTCTGTGAGGATTCCCACCAATTGCCAAAGCGCGAGGACTCTCTCGGTGGATCTGATTTCTAGAACACTGTAGGCTGCCAGACCACGCCTTCACTCAGACCTCTTGGTTAGTCCAACGGAGTGGGGTAGGGTGAGGTGGGAAGGCGTACTCTGAGCGCCCTTCCTGGTTAATCTGTGGGAAGATCCTTGGAGGAGGGAGAGAGGTTACAACTGTTTTTAAAGTGTATTGAAAGCAAGATGTCAGCCAGGCAGTGGTGGCACACGCCTTTAATCCCAGCACTTGGGAGGCAGAGGCAGGCAGATTTCTGAGTTCAAGGCCAGACTGGTCTACAGAGTGAGTTCCAGGAGAGCCAGGGCTACACAAAGAAACCCTGTCTCAGAAATCCACCTGCCTCTGCCTCCCAAGTGCTGGGATTAAAGGCATGTGCCACCACCGCCTGGCAACTAATCTATTTTTACCTATGTGTGTGCTGGTTTGTGCCTATGTATAGGTATATGCATGTGAATGAAGGTGCCCACCAAGGTCAGGTTTGTGTGTGTGTGTGTGTGTGTGTGTGTGTGTGTGATCCCCTGGAGGTCCCTTAGAGTTAGTTATGAGTATCTATCCTTGTGTGGATCCAGGGACCAGAACTCCTGTCCTCTGGAAGAACAGGGCTGGGTGTTAACCTTAGAGCCATCGCTTCACCCCATCTCCAGCATATTTAGTGTTGAGAATTTTATTTGGTTTTTGTCTTATGTTTTGAGACAGGGTCTCGCTATGTAGCTGAAGCTGGCAAACACTCCTGGTCCCCGTGCCTCAGCTCCTGAGTGCCAGGATTCCAGGCATGTCCTGCGCTACCACAACTGCCTCTGGTTCTATTTTGGTTTTTGATGTTTTGTTGTTGTTATTGTAATTGTTGTTGTTGTTTTTAGAGATGGGGTTTCTCTGTCCTCCTTCAGCCTTTCAAGTGCTGGTATTTCAGGCACCCTGTACCACCAAGCTCAGTTTAAACCCAACATAGGCTCAGTTTAATCCCAGCATAGGCATAGGGTTGTTTTTTTTTTGAGAGAGCATCTCACAGTGTAACTCTGGGTGACCTGGAACTTGCCATTAGTCAGGGGCTTGTGTCATTGCTTGTTTTCTTTTTGTACTACTAGGGATTGATCCCGGGGCTTCATGGATGTTTGGAGAGCACTCTCAGCACCCCTCTCCCAGCTCCTGGTTTATTTTATAGTTATCAATAAGAGGATAAAGTTCTCAATCTCTCTCTCTCTCTCCCTCCCTCCCTCCCAGCCCCCCACATTTTATCACCCTGTGAAATGCCCTTATTTTGGTCTAGGTTCGTTTACCTTCAAAATAGGAACCTAGTCTTCTCACTGCTCTGTCCCCCAAGTATTACCTATCTCTGGGACACTGGGTGTCCCCAAGGACCGGAGGGTGGGGTAGGAAATGGTTTTAGTTTATAGGAGCTGACGGGCCTCAGGAAAGACAGCCAGTAAGAAAGATTGGACAGCGTGTATCCTGAAAGGCTTCCAGGAGGAGGAGAGACAAAGAGAATAACCTGGAGCCAGGACAAAATATCCGGACTAGGGAGGGAGTCTGAGCATTGGCCTAGAGCAGTCCTGGCCCTGCCAGTCACTGAGGAGGAAAGACGGGAGTCTGAAGGTTAAAAGGGTGAAGGTTTCATTCCACCCTTTCTGGTAATTAAGTACCTAGGTTAGGACACTCCTCCGAGACTGTCCACCACTCCCCGCCCCCAGCTCTTCCCACTGTCACCTGAGGACATTCAAGTTCTGTGAGGTTCCTGAGACTCCCCACTACTGGGCCAACAAGATAAGATGCTCAGTAGGTAGAGGTGGCTGTTGACAAGGACAAGCCAGAGGACTTGAATTCAATCCCTGAGAGCCATGTGGTGGGAGGGAAGGACTGATACACACGCACACACACACCCACACCACCCCACACATACAATACAATAAATGAAGTGTAATTTAAAAATTAAAAACACGGGCTGGTGAGATTGCTCAGTGGCTAAGAGCACTAGCTGCTCTTCCAGAGGTTATGAGTTCAATTCCCAGCAACCACATGGTGGCTCACAACCATCTATAGGAGGATCTGATGCCCTCTTCAGACAGGCAGATATATATATATATATATGCAGTAGAACACTCATACATTAAATAAATAAAATTTAAAAAAATTAAAAACATGTTATTTGAGCCAGGCGGTGGTGCCACACGCCTCTAATCCCAGCACTTGGGAGGCGGAGGCAGGCAGATTTCTGAGTTTGAGGCCATCCTGGTCTACAGAGTGAGTTCCAGGACAGCCAGGGCTACACAGAGAAACCCTGTCTCAGAAAAACCAAAAAACAAAAACAAAAAAAACAAAACAAAAACAAAAAACAAAAAACCAAAACAAAACATGTTATTTAAGTTAGTTTCATATGCTGGTGGTACACACTCGAGATCAGCAGCCAAGAGGTAGAGACAAGAGGGTCAAGGTGGTTGTTGGAGAGACGGTTCTGTGATTAAGAGCATTGGCTGCTCTTCCAAAAGATCTGGGCTGGATTCCCAGCACCCACATGGAGGCTCACAACCAAAACAGTCCCTTTGCTGTCAGCCTGAACCACGTGAGACCCTCTATCGAAAGCAAACGAGCAAGTTTTAATTAATTAACTAATTTTATTTGATTGTTTTTCTTCTTTTCTTTCTTTTTTCTCTTTCTTTCTTTCTTTTTTTTTTTTTCCGAGACAGGGTTTCTCTGTGTAGCCCTCACTGTCCGGGAACTCACTCTGTAGATCAGGCTGGCCTTGAATTCACAGAGATCCACCTGCCTTTGCCTCCTGAGACTGGGATTAATGAGTGTACCACCACCTCCCAGCTTACTAATTACTTTTTTTTTTAAAGATTTATTTATTTTATGTATATGAGGACGCCGTAGCTGTACAGATGGCTGTGAGCCTTCATGTGGTTGTTGGGAATTGTATTTAGGACCTCTACTTGCTCTGGTCAATCTCGCTCACTCAGTTCCTGCTTGCTCCACAAAGATTTATTTATTATTATAAATAAGTACACTGTAGCTGTCTTCAGACACAGCCGAAGAGGGCGTCAGATCTCATTACAGATGGTTGTGAGCCACCATGTGATTGCTGGGATTTGAACTCAGGACCTTTGGAAAAGCAGTCAGTGCTCTTTTACCCACTAAGCCATCTCGCCAACCCACTAATTACTTTTAAAAGTTAGTTTAACCTTTTTTTTTTTTTTTTTTTCCGAGACAGGGTTAACCTTGTTTTTTATTGTTTTTTTTTTTTTTCTTTTTAAAATTCCTATTTAAATGTTTGTTTTTACATAAGATCTCGCTCACTGTGTAGCTGGCCTGGAACTCTTCATATAGACCAGAGTTGCCTAAAATGAATGGAGAATCTATCTGCTTCTTCCCAGAGTGCTGGGATGGAAGTCCTGAGATACCATGCTTGACCCTGCCTGGGTTTTGTTTGTTTATGTACTTGTTTATTTGGTTAACTTGGCTTCTCTTTTGTTGTTGTTGTTTTTTGTTGAGACAGGGTTTCTCTGTGTAGCCCTGGCTGTCCTGGAACTCACTCTGTAGACCAGGCTAGCCTCGAACTCAGAAATCTGCCTGCCTCTGCCTCCCAAGTGCTGGGATTAGAGGCATGTGCCACCACCACCACCACCACCACCACCACCACCACCTAACTTGGCCTAACTTGGCTTCTTTTGAGGCAGAGTCTCCTGCAACATCTCATTTAATTTGTAGCTGAAGTAAAACTTCTAATCCTCCTGCCTCTCTCTCTCAAGTGCTGTGCTTACAGACATGGTCATTTTTTCCATCTCATCTGTCTTCTTCATCTTTGGTACTGGAATTCAACATGGCCTTGCACAAGCTTGGCAAGCCTGTGCCACTGAGTGACATCCCCAGCTCACATGGCTCTCTTTTTAACCTTAAAAAACGGGGCTGCCAGAGTTGGGGGTGTGGCTAGGTGATAATTTGTCTAGCAAGTTGAAGGTCCTAGGTTCAATCTCAGCACCTTAAGCAAGCAAGCAAACAAACAAAAAGAATATGGCTTCCAGAAATATAAACATCGCACACGTGGGTCACGCTGTGTGTCGGTTGCCGCGGTGGGACTAGATATTTGGGGGTGAGTCAAAGATGCGCTGTTTTTCCTCTCCTCTTAAGTCAGAGAAGAAACAGGCCCAAACCATAGCTGTCCAGGAGAGATTACAGGGAGGCCTCTTGGCAGAAAGAACTGAAAAAACCCGAAAGATCTGCCTGCTCCCCTTCCTGGAAAGCTCTTGAGTAGCAGCAAGTTTTGCATATCTTGAGTGATTTTAAGATATCTTCAAATTAAGGTCTGCCATGACCCATGACTCGAACTTAGTTAGGCAGTGATCTCCCAAGTTCGGTTTTTTTTTGTTTTGTTTGTTTTGTTTTTTGAGACAAGGTCTCACTGTATATATAGCCCTGTCTGTCCTGGAACTTGCTATATAGACCAGGCTGGCCTCAAATTCCCAGAGATTGCCTCTGCTCCCCAAGTGCTCAGATTAAAGGTGTTTGCTACCACACCCCAATCTTTCAGGGTGTTTTTATTTTACAGTCACTTCTCAACTCCACCTAATGACAAGCCCAGATACATGACTTC
The DNA here is from genome assembly GCA_019843815.1 of Montemys delectorum. Lineage (NCBI taxonomy): Eukaryota > Metazoa > Chordata > Mammalia > Rodentia > Muridae > Montemys > Montemys delectorum. Next base: position 28,398 of record JADRCD010190064.1, read on the forward strand.
CACAGAAAATTCCAAACATGATTTTACCCAATAGTGGGTAAATAGATTTTACTCAGGCTTTCATCAGACTGCTGGAGTGGAGCAGCAGCCACAGTATTGACAGCCTGAGCTTACATCACTCTGCCCCTCCAGCCCCAACCTACCAGGTGCTGGAGAAGCAAGAGGGCTCGGAGAGGCTTCATTCGGGAGGAACTGGGTGTCTAAATCCACAGATTGGATTATCTACCTCTGATTTTACACAGACATGCGCAGGTAGTTTATAAATAAGCTGGATGACAGCATGTACATCGTTCGTGCATGCCTGTATGTGTGTATGTGCGAGTGTGTGGTGTGTATGTGTGTGTGTTTGTGTGTGTGTTGAGTGGACAGGGTAGTGCTAGACTAGACCCTCCACCCCATTTATCTATCATCCAGAGCATGATTCCAAATCACATTGTTGATCAGTCACATGCAATCTGAATGTTATTTAGGGTTGTTATTTATTCCATTCTAGCCATTGGAGATATGGAATAATTTTGATAGAAAGATATGTGAGCACTTGTGGCTCTTGCAGAGGACCTGGGATGTGTTCCCAGTACTCACATGGTGGCTCAGAGCCATGCATAACTCCAGTTGTTGCAGAGATTCACTGGGCACCGATACGTTTTCATATAAATGTAACTAAAAGAAATAAAACAAATAAAATAAAAAGCAGTGGATCTGGGGGCTAAGAGTTTAGCTCAGTGGTGGCATGCATGCTTGCTGCACACAGGGCTGTAGATTCTCATCTGCATAAAGGAGAAAATGGTCTTCGACCTGGCTTCCTCTACGGAGAGACAAACAAGGGTTCCCGGTTTCTGGCAGAGCAGGCTCTCAAGAGAAGGGAAGGGGGAGCAAAATGGGCCACAGGAGCTAAGCAAGGCTGCCCTTCACAGCTCTCAGTCTGGTTTTTGTTTTCTTAGTGACCCTACTGAAAGCTTTGGAGATGCATTCCAGAAAGAATCCTGCCCTGGCTGATGGTTCACACTTGAGACGACAACATTCAGAGACCAGAGGATGGCTGTGCATTCAGGGTCAGGTTGGGCTACTTAGTGAGATGATGTTTCAGAGACAGTCTTTTAAGAGAAAGAAAGAAGGGGGAAAACTGCAAGGTGACCCAAGTCTGTACACCCCAGCACCGGGAACATACATATAGGAGCACCACAAGCTTGGCCAGCCTTGGCTACATAGTGAAGTTGGGGTTAGCCTAGGTTATGGGCGATCCTGATTCAAAGAAAAACAAACAAATAAATACATAAAAACAAAACAAGCTGGACATGGGGGAAGCAGGCCTGTAATTATAGCACTAGGGAGGTAGAAACAGGAAGAACAGAGTTCAAGGTCCTTTGCTGTACACTGAGTTTGAGGCCAGTATTGGTCTACATGAGACCCAGCTCAGTCACATCTGAATGCCGGCTCACACACACTGCCCAGAGGAAGGCTGGTCCCCTTATACCTGTGGCATCAGATGACTAGCTACTGTTTGCTCTGAGCATTTCTCTAGGGCAAGGACAAGTGGCCAGAGAATACCCTCAGCCAGTATAGGGGCTTTAGTTGGAGCCTCAAAGGCCAGAAGGAGCTGGCCGACCTGAGCAAGGCCCAGTCTGGATGACTACTCCCATGTTGCAGTTCGAGCCTCTCAGGACTCCCACTGGCTCTCACCTGTGCTCATCCTACATCATTCCACCCTCGTTCCCAAGCCCTGGTCACTGCCTATGATCTAGCCTGGTTGCTCTTGGCATTTATCTGGAAGTCTGGATGAAGCCCTGACCTTCTTTGAGAGCCACAGGAAGCTGGGACTCTGGGATTTCCCTTGCTCATTCCCCTTGCTTGCTGAGTGGGTTCTTCATTGCCTCAGCAGAAGGTTCTGGGGTCCCAGGGAAGACCAGACACTTACTCCTCTCTGATTTTCTTTTTACTGGTTACATCTAGTCTCACTTCCTTTCAGAGAATAGCGGCCCGAGGGCAATTCACACTCCACCGCTGACCTGACACCCCAGGCTCAAACCCTACTCAGACATCACAGGACACATTCCCTTGACCGGAAGGGTGGGCCTGGCCTAGTTTCCTTTGAGACTTTAGATCAGAAAAGACACCTCCTTTCCTGGCCCTCTCCCTGTCACCACCCAAAGGCTCCGCTGGTGGGAAAGTAGAAGAGCAGAGAATTCAGTGGGAGGGGTGGGCACAGGGGTGGGAGTGGAGGTGGGGATGGGGTAGGTGGACTGACTTGTGACCCTGCCTTTTCTTTTGGCCCAGCCCTACCTAGAGGAGCAAAGGAAAAGCAAAGGACATTCTTTCTGGGCATTTGGCTGCTCTTTTACATCTGAGATTAAATATTGTGGTAGGCCACACACACACACACACACACACACACACACACACACACATACACGCGTGCGCGCTTACACCATTGAAACCAGAGCTGCTGCCTCCTGGGAGAGGGGTGGTCACATACCTGTCCTCCAGGGAGGTGACACTTCCACTACACCTCCACAGGTTTCATGTGAGCCTCACCCTACCTTTAGCCTAGTGCTGTCAGGGTGGGCAGCAGGGCTGGAAGAATGGAGCTGGCCTAGTGCCAACAAGGAGGACACTCTTAGCTACCCCTGGACGTGCCAACAAAACAACTCTCACTCCCAATGGCTAAACCTGATTGAGCCCAGCAGCAGCGTTTGGTCCTGGATTGTTGGATGAGCCTCAGGTGACTAAGATAAACACCCCAGAGACCTCTCCAGGATTGGAGGGGGGCCAGCTTCCCTAATGAGTTATTAAAGGTAGTCCTGTGCCCAGAATAAAGCTTGGGGTCTTGGCTGGACAGATCAAAGTATTTGCCATCCCTGATCCAAGAGAAGGGACGGCCCAGCTGGGTGTGTCTTCACCCCATTAGGCAGGGGCTGGGACTCTTAATTGCTGTAATTCCTTGATGAATGCAATTTGCAGCTGGCTTCTCTCTGTGTGACAGGCTTCAATTAAAGTTGCCGAGGGATCTGGGGCTGGATGCTGTTTCCCTCTCCTTCGCCTGGTCTCCCCACCCCTAAACAAGAGGGGTTCTTAAGACTAGTTAGTTGAACCTCCTCTTACACCTGGAGATAGAAATTTAGAAGAAACAGTATTAGAGAAAGAGAAAGATTTAAAATGGTGGGTCATTATTTACTTGATACGGGATCTCTGTTCCTAGATAGCCTAGAACTCACTATATAGAAGCAAGCGAGGATTCTGCTGACCCTGCCTCCGAAGGGCTGGAATTATTGACAGCACTATGGCTTTGCTCTTTTGCTGTTGCTTATGTATTTGTTGTTCATACGGGTTGCAACTAAGGATGACCTTGAGTTACTGATCCTTCTGCCTCTGTTTCCTCTGGGCTGGGTTACAGGCCAGGCTACCACATTTGGTTTTCTGTAGTACTTGGGACTGAACCCAGGGGCTCTAGGCAAGCTCTGTACCAACTGAGCCATAACCAGCCCCTTGATTTTTATTATTATTTTTTTATGGTTTTGTTTTGTTTGTTTGTTTGTTTGTTTGTTTGTTTTTGAGACAGGGTTTCTCTAGGTAGCCTTGGCTGTCCTGGAACTCATTCTGTAGACCAGGCTGGCCTCAACTCAGAAATCTGCCTCCCAAGTGCTAGGACTAAAGGCGTGCGCCACCACCGCTAGGCTGTTATTTGTTTTTTAAAAGACACAGTGTCACTCTGATCCATACTCAGCCTTCTCAGCCCTGTAAAATTTTTTCTTTTTTTTCCTCATTCACCCTGGAAGAAGGTTGGTGCCAATGACCACCACTAATGTGTCCCTTGGCAGTACCTGGCACTGGGCAAGCAATGGACAATGTTTTGAACATTTATTTATTTACATATTTATTTATTGAGACAGAGTTTCCTGCCTCTTGAGTGCTGAGATTAAAGGTGTGCACCACCAGGGACCCAGTCAAAATTTTTATTTTATTTTAAGACAGGGAGGGTATCACCACATGGCCATAGCTGGCCTAGAACTAGCTAAGTATACTAGGCTGACCTTGAACTTAGAGATCTACCTGCCTCTGTCTCACCATTCTATTGTCTATTATCCAGGCTAGATAATGGATGGAATTGGTAGATGGATGGATAGATGGATGGATGGGTGGATAGATGGATAGATGGGTGGGTAGACGGATGGGTGGATAGGTGGATAGATGGATTGATAGGTGGATGGGTGGATGATGGTTGGATGGGTGGTAGATGGATGGACTAGAAAGTAAATAGGGCAATAGATGCACAGAGAGGAAGGTAAAGTCTGGAAAAACTGGGCTGCATTTGGATGGGTTCCTTCTGCATCAGTGTCCCCATCCCCACCACTGCTTTTTCTTGACTTTGTGAGTAACTAACACACCTTCATTTAGACTCAAGAGTCAAAGCAGGAACCAATGAGAAGTTAGGCAAAAGTGTCGTTCTGGAATATTTTATGCCTTTGCTTCTTTCCACAGAAAATTACCGTTTAACTACACAAACACAATATTTGACAAAAATACTTCAAACAGACAGCTGATAGCAGTGACGAAGACTGTCTACAAATAAAACTGTTTAAAATATCAGACAAAGGAGGGAGTAGGAGGCACAGAGAGAGAGTGAGCGTTTGGTGTCTTTCAGCTAATCAGAGCCCCAGGACCAGAAAGGCGGGAGCTATGATGGGAAGCATCTTGGTGTTGCTTCTCAGGGGTCAGGAACAAAGGACTGTGGGTAGAAAGTTTCCAAAGAAGATGAAGGGTTGGTGAGATCTGGTGGGGAAAGATGCTTGTAGATAAGTCTGATGACCCGAGTTGGATCTGCATGAACTGACTCTGTAAGTTATCCTTTCATCTCCACTTGTGCACTCTGTGTGTGTGTGTGTGTGTGTGTGTGTGTGTGTGTGTGTATACATGTACTTGTCTGCAATGGGAAGATCCAGGGTCTCCCTCATACTTCCCAACTGGACTATACACCTTGAACACTGTTCATGACTCTGTACCTTTTTATTTATTTATTATTCAGAGCCTTATTGTGTACCCCTGACTGGCCTGGAAAGTGCTATGTAGTCCAAGTTAGACTCAAACTCATGGAGATCTATCTGCCTCTGCTTCTTGAGTACTGGGATTAAACATGGGCTCTATTCACAACATGTGGGCGTGTGGAGGCGTGGTACATCCCATAGTGTGTATGTAGAGGGCAGAGGGGAGGTTTTAGGAGTCTGTTCTCTCCTTCCATCATGGCTTCCAGGGATAGACATCAGTTGCCTGTTGGGCTTGTGAAGTAAGGGATCTTTATGAACTGTAAAGTAAGGGATCTTTACACATTGAGCCATCTCCCTGGCCTGCACCTACTTTTTGTTTAGCAACAGTATTTTTTTAGCCTCTATTCAGACAAGGGTCAGGCTAAGCACTTTCTCTTGTGTTATATCTGCCCAGCAGGCCCCAGGGAAGGAAGCCCAGGGTGCATGCCCTATTTTTTCTCCTCCTTGGTGATCTCTTCCACACCCATGACTTTAACTACAGCCTAACTCTCAAGCCTTCTTTCCTCCCAGACAGTCCCCACCTTACCTCCTTGCTGATTTTCAGTTCCTGGGTATCCCTGGGTACTTGAAACCAGTAGAGGGTCTTGCCTGGGCTTCCTGTAGGCTTGATCCTGTGCTCAGCTTCTCCATCTATTCATATCACCCTTGTCTACCCAACATCCATGTCAGAACCTGGCACTCTCTCTCTCTCCACTCCAACCCCCCATACTTGTCACTATGACCAGCAAACCAACTTGTTGAAGACCTGAAGAGCTCTACCCCTGTTTCCTGCACATGAAACTCTTGAATTCAGGCTCCCCTGCCCCAATTTTCTCTGGGATACCATCCCAAGTTCTGTCACCATCTAATTCTCCCTGGGTTGGTTTCCAGGCAAAATTTTTCAAAATAAAAGTCTAGTTAGGCACATATATCCTAAACCCTTTTCATAAAGCCTCAGGTGTGTGTGTGTGTGTGTGTGTGTGTGTGTGTGTGTGTGTGTGTGTATGTGTATGGACAAGGGCAGTACCTCATTCTGGAGAACTTGGAGTGGCTCAAATTCTCTGCTACCCAGGCTGGTCCTGAACTCCCAATCCTCTTGCTTCAGAAGAAGCTGGGATTATAGGCATGCACCATCATGCTTGGTTGTGTTTGTTGCTGCTGCTGTTGTTCTTGGTCCCCTCCCCCTAATAGCTGCACCCCAGAGAGGCATCCTATTCTCTGTGTAATCTACCCAGCTGTCCAACTCGAGAAACATCGGCGTACAGGGGTCTTATGTTGTTTCTTTATGTGAGTCTGTGCCTATGAGTTCTAGAGTCCTCTTAGGACAAAAGAAAGCATGAAATGTTCTGGAGCAGTTACAGGTGGTGGTAAGCCTCCTAATGAGTCAGAGGAATAGGAGGTAGGTCCCTGATAGATAGGTAGGAAACGGGACCTGCGATAGATACAAGAAAGGTGGCCAACTCTTCACTTCATTCTCATCCTCCCGAGACAAAGGCCATACAGCTTGAGACAGAGGTCTGCTGAAGACCCTTAAAAAAACAAAACACAGCCGGGCAGTGGTGACGCACGCCTTTACTCCCAGCACTCAGGAGGCAGAGGCAGTAGGATCTCTGTGAGTTCGAGGCCAGCCTGGTCTACAGAGTGAGTTCCAGGGCAGCCAGGGCTACACAGAGAAACCCTGTCTCTAAAACAAAACAAAACAAAACAAAACATCAACAACAACCCATCCCTCTAGAAGACACCAGGCTTGAGCATGGCTTCCAGACTCCTCCCCACCCTCCTTTAGCCTGGCTCTTTATATGTCTGTCTGTATGTCTTGTTGTATTTGTGCTTCTTTGCCTTTAATATAAGTAGTTTTTATCTGTTGAGTCTACTGCCATGTCTGAGATTTCCCCTGCTCTCTCACCTGTTTTACAGGAGTTTTTTTTTTTTTTCCTGCCTTTTAATTCTTTGTTTGTTTGTTTGTTTTTGTTTTTAGAGATGGGGTTTCTCTGTATAGCCCTGGCTGTCCTGGAACTCACTCTGTAGACCAGGCTGGCCTCAAACTCAGAAATCCGCCTGCCTCTACCTCCCAAATGCTGGGATTAAAGACGTGTACCATCACCGCGCGGCTCATCCTGAACTCTTACATTACACGCGGCTCATCCTGAACTCTTACAAACATGTCTTGCTTGCTACCTGAGGTCTCATGGTGGTTGCTTCTGCAACCCCAGGCCTCCTCATGGGATGCTCCCACACCCCCAGGCCTCCTCAACCCCAGGCCTCCTCAACCCCAGGCCTCCTCACAGTGTGTCCCACAGCCCCAGGCCTCCTCCCTAGTGTTCCCGCAACTCCAGGCCTCCCCACGGGATGCTTCTGCAGCCTGAGAATGCCTTTTCTCCAACAATTCAGTTCCTCCCAGGGAAGGCTTTCTGACCACCTCTCTGTCCCCAACTCTGTCCTTTTGCTCCCACTGTTCCCAGTGCCTGTCTCTTCCTTAGTGTTACATTATCCTTTCTGCTTGTGTCTCTCCCACTCAAATGTGAGAGTTTTCTGGGGCAAGTATGCTGTTTTTTGTTTTTTTTTTTCTTGTTTGCATTCTTTGCTAGGTGTGTGTTGCCTGGCACATAGGGTGGGTTAAATGCTTGTTGAATGAATAACTAATCTCCTGAGTTCTCTATTGCCCTTAGACTCATCCCCCCTTTGGGAAAGCCTGTTCAGTACTGTTTGTTACAGGACTTGGGATGTGCCGGGCAAACTGGAACATTCTTCTTTGTCCTTTTTCCTTCATCTCCCAGAATTCACAGGAGCTACACCCTTGGCACCAACACAGGCAGCTTATCCTGCGGAGAGGAGCGTCAGCTGGCAGGCAGCCCTTCCCTTCCTCCCCGGCTCTGTCTTCCCTCAGCACAAATCCTTTTTCCTTTTTGGGTGTTCAGAGCTCAGAGAGCAGAGAGCTGAGTGGGAGGGAGGCAGCAGTGGGCTGTCTGCTAGGAGGCAGGAAGGGCGTGTGGGGGAGCCAAGATGTGGGTGGAAGCGCTGCTTTGGGGAACCTTTTGAGGGAGAAAGAAAATTTAGCTATTTTAGAGATATGTGGGGAAGGGTAGCAGGGATACACTCTGGGGGCTGAATCCTCCTCTGGAGCATCCATGAGCCAAGATGGGGGTGGGGTGGGTTAGTTTTAATTATTTAGTTAGATTATCTCCCCCCTCCCACTCCCCTCCACCCTCCAACCTCCTCAGCCTTCTGAGTACTGGTATCACAGGCATGTGCTACCATGCCTGGCTGCAAGCAGTGACTATGAAATACCCTTTCTCTGGCAGGAGCCTGGCTGGACACATGGGTGTCTGGGTGGGTGGGTAGCCTTCTGCTCCTTTGCAGAGAAGTCCTGGCCTCCCCAGCCCCCGGTCCTCGTCTGCAGAACAAGAAGGAAAGGACACATTCTCATAGTTCCTCCAGGGACACTGGTGCATAGAGGAGGCCAGCAGTATTCGTGACACACCAGCCTTAGTCACCACTCTGCCTACAGGGATTCTCTCCCCATCAAGATGAACCTCAAATAAAAACAGGGCTTAGTGTGCCAAACCGTGGCTCTGGGAGACCCCCAGCTACACCAACCGGGCTGAGTCACTGCGTCACCCTCTTCCAGGCGCCCACAGAGTGTGTGCTGAGAAGCAGTCCCTCCCGCTTGCTAGGAGAGCATAGACCCTGGGCTGATTCAGCTGGCAGGAGACTGGCTTTCTTACCATTCTGTCTGAGCAGGCCCTGACTAGCCACAAACATCATCAGCTCTGCCTCCTCTATAACCTTTACAGCTCAGAAAGTGCTTTCAGTGCTAGGGGTGGGTGGGTGGCACACGCACCTTTGATCCTGTCACTCAGTAGAGCCAGGCTGATTTCTCTGATTTTGAGGCCAGCCTGGTCTACATAGTGAGTTCCTGGCCAGCCAAAGAGACCCTGTCTGGCAGAAAAACCCAAACACACCAAAAGGGGGTAGGAAAGGAGGTCTAACAAGGTACCTTCTGGTTTGAAGAGACACCGTGTCTGTCTGCTCAGGACGAGCATATGGTGCTCCTGAAGGAATTCCATAGGGCTGCAAAGACGACTCAGTGGTGAAGAGCACTGGCTGCTCTTCCAGAGGACCTGGGTTTGATTCCCAGCATCCACAGGAATCTTATAAGCAGCTGTAACTCCTGACACCCTCTTTGTGCCTCTATGGTCCCCATAGGCACCATATGCCAGGCTCCAGGCATGAGGCACACTTAATAAGCAAAACACTCATACATATATAATAAGATTTTATTTTATATTTTTAAAGAAAGAAGTGGAATGTTTTCTGGCTGGAATGTGTTCCTGTCACTCTACCTTCTTCTTTTTTTTTTTTTAAAGATTTATTTTATTTATTTTATGTGTATGAGTACACTGTAGCTGTACAGATGGCTGTGAGCCATCATGTGTGTGGCTGCTGGGAATTGAACTCAGGACCACTCACTCTGGCCTGCCTCGCTCGCTCTGGCATAATTCACTGTAGCTGTCTTCAGACGAACCAGAAGAGGGTGTCAGATCTCATTACAGGTGATTGTGAGCCATCATGTGGTTGCTGGGATCCGAACTCAGGACCTTCAGAAGAGCAGTCAGTGCTCTTACCCGCTGAGCCATCTCTCCAGCCCCCTCTACCTTCTTTTTTTAAAATATTATTTATGCGAGTACATTGTAACCATCTTCAGACACACACCAGAAGAGGGCATCAGATCCCATTCCAGATGGTTGTGAGCCACCATGTGGTTGTTGGGAATTGAACTCAGGACCTCTGGAAGAGCAGTCAGTGCACTTAACCCCTGAGCCATCTCTCCAGTCCGGCACTCTACTTTCTATCGTTCATTCATTCATTCATTCATTCACATGGCTAACACTTCCCAAAGTCCCACTTTGTGCCCTTCTTTTGAGTCCTTAGCCTAAAAGGATGTTGGAAAGCCACGTGTGGTCCTTGCCTTTCATCTGTGCACAATATATAAAAGAGTTCCAGAGGGTTCCAGACCTGTGTAATCAGTGTCAGGAATGAGGGGCACAGAAGGATCCTAACATTTCAGAGTGCTGGTATTGTTCCTCCCACATCCAATCTCACCCAGTCCTACTTGAGGTATCCCTTGGTCTATAGGCCCAGGGTAGACAGCAGATGGACATCTTCTTCTGCAACCTCACTGTATCTACCCTTGGGTCTCCCCGAGCATGTGTAGAGCCCGTCTGGCCGCTTCAGCGGAGGTGGGGAGACTTGGCGTGTAGCCTGGTGGATGGGTTATTTATTTCATCACATAGCTCACAATACAGTTCCAAACTTCCCTTTGGCTAATTCAAGAAATTAAGCCCCAGATGTGATGAGGGTAGGGCTGCCACCAAAGTGTCACCAACCCTTCATTTTGTACCAGCTGATGGGAGAGCATAATTGTCCAGATGGTGAGAGAGAATGATTAGTCTATTTTTTATATCAAACCTCAAGGGAGTTGAGAATTAATCACGGAGTCTGGTGGGAGGGTTTTTTCTGTCTAGTGGCTCCCTCTGTGGCTGGCGAGAAACTTCCCAATGAATATGTAGGAGAGGAAGCTTCCAGCTTAGCCCTGGTTCATTCGAGCTGTAGGCTGATTCTGGAAGACTCTGTGCTCGGCTTCTCTCCTTACACCCTACATACACACACACACACACACACACACACACACTTCCCACTTAAAGTTTTTATGTTCCGGGCAACACGTTCCAAGCTAATGTTCACCAGGCTTGACCTCAACTATTTGAACTCTTTATAAGATTTGTTTCTGTATATCTTTATTTTACTATTAGATGAGCAACCAAAATCCCCTCCCATTGGAGGGCAGAAGGGAAATTACTCTTTTTACCAGCAGATCCATTCCGGGTTGCTTTTTTTTCTTCCCCTCTCTATAGATACCCCTGTAAGATTTGAAGTTGCTGGCTAGCTCTTTTGAAGTTGTGTGGAAGCTCTTTGCTTTGCCTCTTTCTGAAGTCCTCCCTCCTACCATTCTGTTTTTTCCTTCTCCCTCCTCCCTCCTCCTCCTCTTCTCCCAGTTCTGTCTCCATCCTTTCCCATTTCTTCCCCCATCCTTTCCTATTTCCTCCCCCAGGGAGCACCACATGCAGGTGGCTGCCATTAGACACTCTTTTTCTTCTTTTTTATTCTGATTCTTGATTTTGTGAGATTCACACATGTCTCACTATGTGTAGCTTTGGCTGCCTGGTACTCACTGTGTAGACCCGGTTGGCCTTGAACTTACAGAGACCAGTCAACCCTGCTTCCTGAGCCCTAAGATTAAAGAATTGTGCCACCATGCCAGGCTCATTCTCTTCTTGTTAAGGGAAGGCGGTCTCTCCTTTTGCCAACAGATGAGTTACAATTGGTATAAGCAATTGTGTTAACGATTTATCTCTGTCTAGGATTTATGATAGAAAAATAACATTGTGCTTGCCAATGGTGGACATGTAAGCTGGGGGCAGGAGTTTCAGACATAAATACGTGAGGAGAAGCTGCTCTTCATGCTTTGAGAAAGATTTGAAGATATTACAGCATCTCTCTGCCAGCCAGCTGAGCTGTCTGGAGAAGCAGCCCCAGGAGGCTGCCCCAATCAGAGGCTGCTCTGATACAGTTAAGCCCAGGAGCAATGAATCCTGAAATGAACTGTCTGGTCTCAATTTTAAAATGTTATGGAGTTGGCATTCCAACAGCTAACAGCATTTCTGTCTTGGGGGAAATTTGATGTCACCAGTAACATCACCCTCTAGCCCTGAATCTTGCCCTGTGGCTTCAGACATCTCCACCTGTGTGCTGGGTGTGTTGCTAATGCCTATAATCCCAGCATTTGGGAAGCAGAAGCAGGTGGATCTCTGTGAACACAAGGCCTTCCTGATCTACAGAGTGACTTTTAGGATAGCCAGAGCTATAAAGTAGAGGTACCCTGTCTCAAAAACAAAACAAACAAAAACAAAACAAAACAAACAAACAAAAAACCCCTATCACCACCACCAAACCCCACCATGACCAAGGCAACTAACAGGAGAAGGCATTTAGTTGGTGTGATGGTTTGTATATGCTTGGCCCAGGGTGTGGTAGTATTAGGAGAAGTGACCTTGTTGGAGTAGGTGTATTACTGTGGGCATGGGCTTTAAAACCCTAGTCCTAGCTGCTTGGAAGTCAGTCCTGGCTTCCTTTGGATGAAGTTGTAGAACTCTCAACTCCTCCAGCACCATGCCTGCCTTGCTCCTACCTTGATAATAATGGACTGAATCTCTGAACCTGTAATCCAGCCCCAATTAAATGTTGTCCTTTATAAGAGTTGCCTTGATCATGGTGTCTCTTCACAGCAATACAAACCCTAACTAACTAAGACAGATGGGTATATGGTAGAGGCCATGATGGAAGAGCAAAGGCATGTCAGCAGGAACAGCTGAGCGCTCATATCTTATCCACAAGTAGGAGGCAAAGCACACACTGGGAGTGATATAACTTTTGAAACTCTTAGCTCACCCCTAGTGACACACCACCTCCAACAAGACAACATCTCCTAAACCTTCCCAAACAGTTCCACCAATCAAGGACCAAGGATTCAAACATGCGGGCCACGCTCACGCTTACTTAAACCACCACACAAACAAATAACAAAAAACTGAACCAAACAAAAACCCATCCAAATATCCTCTTTTTTTTTTTTTTTTTTCTTCCGAGACAGGATTTTTCTGTATAGCCCCGGCTGTCCTGGAACTCACTCTGTAGACCAGGCTGTCCTCGAACTCAGAAATCCACCTGCCTCTGCCTCTTTGAGTATCCCTGACTGTCCTGGAACTATCTCTATAGATCAAGTGGGCCTCAAACTCACAAAGATCTGCCTGCCTCTGCCTCCATGCGCTGGGATTAAAGGCATGTGCCACCACTGCTGAGTTGTGTCTTTACCAAAAAATCAAACTCTGAAAGGGGCTGGAAACATTTCACCTTTGGATCCCTAGTAGCCAGTAGAATTCATTAAGTTCTAGTCAAAATAACATCTAGGCAACAGCTCAGTTGGTTGAAAGCTTGCCTAGTGTGTATTAAGCTCTAGGTTCAGTTCCTAGCACTCCTAAACCACATATGGTGGCATAAACCTGTAATCACAACACTCCAAAGGTAGAGGCAGGAGGACCAAGAGTTTAAAGTTAATCTTGGCTACAGATTGAGTTGAAGGTCAACCTTGGCTACAGGAAACTCATCCATACCCCTTTTTTATTTTGGAAATAGGGTCTTACACTATAGCCCTGGCTAGCCTTAAACTCACTGTGTCTGCTTCCTGAGTACTAGGATTAAAGACCACCATATTGGGTTTCAACCAAAACTTCAAAAGCGCTTGGTTAATAGTCTCACTAGTGGAGTCGGGAAGGGGGACTGCTTAGCAGTTCAGTCAGGTTTAAGAATTGAGGTCTGGTGGCTTAGAACTGAGGTCTACTGGCTTAGAATCCCTGAGATTCATCATGATTGTAAGATGGCAGACTCAGCACCATCAGCTGAAATTCAAATAACAGTCTTGCAAGAATGGGACTCTTGGTTGCTTGTACTTCACATAAACCTCTCCCTGGTGGGAGGCAGTTCCTTTGAGAAGTACTTCTTGGGCTGGCGAGGTGGCTCAGCAGGTAAGAGCACTGACTGCTCTTCCGAAGGTCCTGAGTTCGGATCCCAGCAAACACATGGCCGCTCACAACTACCCGAAATGAGATCTAATGCCCTCTTCTGGTGCGTCTGAAGACAGCTACAGTATACTATGCCAGAGCGAGCAGGGCCAGAGCAAGCCATCTGTACAGCTACAGTATACTCATACACATAAAATAAATAAATATCCCTTTAAAAAAAAAAAAAAGAAGAAGTACTTCTTACATTCAAAGCCAGAATCGTGCTATGCGTTTCTTTAGGTCATGTTGTGGTTTGGATATACGGTACACTCTTCAGAGATTTGTCACGTTGAAGGCTTGGCCCCCAGCTGGTGCCATTGAGAGAGGACTACATTCCAGGGATCTAACATTTATCAGTGGGTTAGTCTACTGATAAGTTCATATTGAATGGACTAGCAAGACCTGGAGTAGGGGAGTGGGTCACTGGAGGCCAGACTGTGAAGGTTTTATCTTTTTTTTTTTTTTGGTTTTTTGAGACAGGGTTTCTCTGTATAGCCCTGGCTGTCCTGGAACTCACTCTGTAGACCAGGCTGGCCTCGAACTCAGAAATCCGCCTGCCTCTGCCTCCCAAGTGCTGGGATTAAAGGTGTGCGCCACCACTGCCCGGCTGAAGGTTTTATCTTGTTCCTAGATACTCCTCACTCCAATCTCCTCCCCCATCTCCCTCTCCCTCCCCCTCCCCTCCCCTTCCCACCCCACCCCTCTCTCTGCCTAGTTCTGGGCCCATGAGATATCTTCTTCTGTCATATCTTTCCACCATGGTACCACAATGTTTCTGTTTTGTCACAGGCATAACAATAATAGAACCGGTTGGCCACAGACTGAAACCTCTGAGCCAAAATAAATCTTCTCTCTCTCTCTCTCTTTTTTTTTTTTTTTTTT
>JADRCD010190065.1:0-31093 GCA_019843815.1 Montemys delectorum
AATTTTTTTTTTTTTTTTTTTTTTTTTTTTTTTTTTTTTTTTTTTTTACTAACTTTTCTTTGGTGTATAGCTAGGAATTAAATAGATTGTTTTACTTCTCTCTGATAATGCATTCTGACCACTCTTTCCCCTCCCTCCGCTCTTCCCATCCTCCACTTCACCTAAATTTCCTCCAAAACCACTCTTCCTCCTCTCTCCTCTCAGAAAACAAAACCGAAAACAAAGCAGGCCTTCTAAACACAGCATAAAGAGTTACAGGAAGACTAGGCATAAACCCTTATCTCAAGGCTGGGCTAGGCAACCCAGTAAGAGGAGAGGGGCCCCAAGAGACGCCCCCACTTCCACTCTTAGGAGTCCCACAAGAACACCAAGGTAACAGCTATAACATAAATGAAGAGAACTAGCACAGACCCAGGCAGGCTCCATGATTGCTGCTTCCGTCTCTATGAGCCCCTAGGGGCCCTGCTTCGTTGATTCTGTGAGCCATGTTCTCCTGATGTGCTTGGCCCCTCTGGAATTCCCTGGCTCCCAGAGGTGGGACCCAGTGGAGATCTCCAATTTGGGCTCTCTCTCTAAAAAATGTTTGGCTTTAGGTCTCTGTATCTGTTCCCCCATCAGTGCCAGGAAATAGATTCTTCTTATCCATTTGATTGAAATGATAGCAGGCCAAGTTATCTTTTGATTTATATTTTTTTGATATAGTATAACTAATTGCTTTATTAGAAACACAGTTGATCCTTCAGTGACTGACTATAGAGTTCTAAATAGAGACCTAAAAAAATAGCTCCAAACTGGTTTTCCTATAAAATCAGAATGAAATCTTAAATTTGAAATGATATGAAATGCTGTATTTATATTCTTTGTTTTTAATTTCACACTTTTATACATACATACACTTTTACAAGTTTACTTATTCACATAGCTTTTGTTAAGTTATATATAAATTAAAATAACAGAAATCCAAAATTAAAAACTGTCAATTTGACTCAAAAGTGCATTTTTAAAATAAAAATTAAAGTCACATGAGAAGCCAACATTAGACCAATGGTACGTTAAAGGCATCCCTACACTTAAGAGATTTTTGTTGAAAAATATAAAAAACATGCAATGAAAGTAATGAGCTAAGAAATCACTGTTCTATTTACAAGTAAGAGACAATAAATAAGTATTCTCAACGAATAATGGCATAAGCAAATATGCATGAAATAAAATTAAATAACAGAGAACTGCACTCTTTAAATAGAAAGTTGCATATATGAATTTACAAAATGTTATTAAAATGCAGAAAACACAAATATTCCAAGATGCTGTCAGTTGTTATTCTTATAACTTTTATATTTTCCTTAATCTTCTGTGTCACTTTCTAAGTTTTATAGAAGTACAAATTGCATAGAAAATCAGAGAAATGCGACTATAATTTCAAATTTTCCTTTATGCTCAGTATCAAGGTAATCAGTCAATAATCAGTTAATGTGTTTCTAAACATCCCCATGTTAACTGCACAGGCAGCAGACCTACTAAGAGCATCAGCCATGGCATGTTAACTGGACACACAGCAGGCCCACTAAGAGCATCAGCCTTCCCGTGCTAACTGCCCAGACAGCAGACCCACTAGGGCTGTATTACATCTTAATGGCAGGGTACAGGCAAAGCCATTAGTGCAGGGCAGGGCAGGGAGGGTATGAGGCTTTCTTTCAAAGCTGAAGCCTTGCGTGTCTGAAGCATATTGACTGGTGTTTCTAAACTAAACATTTGGTTGTCGCAACCTGGGAGATGGGTATTTGCAAATAGCATTTAAAAGTGGAGTAACTTGACATCTGTAATGCATGGACCAGGCCCTCCAGCAAAGAGCTGTAAAGCTCAAGAATGTACCATGGCAGGAAACCCTGTAATAGATGATTTCTATTTCAAACCATCACTTCACGAATTAAGAGGTTTTACTTTGACACTAGTTACTGCATCTTATTTTATTATAGTTTTGTCCACATGTATTAATCATACTTACTCATAGGTTTCAGTCTAATAGTTCAAACATATGCCTACAGCTTGCACTTAAACATTTCAAAACTTTCCTTAGACTCAGAAGTTTGGAGTACCATGTCAAATCTGAAGTTGATGCTGGTGTACAGAAAGACCTTGGATTATACATTTGCAGCAAATGCATCAATTAGAGCTGGTACTACATAAAATTAGAATAATAAAAAATGAAATTTTGACAGTCAGTATTGCTTAATGAAAAATTATTCTGAAATAAATTACTTTTGAAAAACAACATTTTAGTACCCCAGGTTCACACTGATACTGTAACCACATAGGGATTTTTTTCTTTGTTAAAGTGGTAGCACAAATCAAATGTATTAGACATGTTGTAGAGAATTTATATGGAAATTAGATTCACAGAGTTATTCTGATATATTGCTTAATGAAAACCATGACTACCTCTTCAGCGTTCTTTATTGGATTGAAAATGACAAAAAGCAAGCTGATAACAATGTGAATAAAAGTTTGTTTTCAGAAGAGTAGACATTACTAAAGTCTAACTCAAAATTGAATGTTACACAGAATTGACGTGGCATAGGAAAAAGAACAGGTGAGAATTTGCTGTGAACAATGGCTGTAACAATGACACTTAGGAAACACAAGTGAAAGTTGTAAATTATTCCTATTTGACAGCAAGCTCCTGCAAGGAACAGAATTGACTTAATTCTTTAGGTTTTGTCTCACATCGACTCTTTTTCATTTCTGAGCCCCAGCCTCATCCCTTTCAGCCTTAAGGAAGGTTGAGCTCCCAAAGTAAAAATAGCCAGGACTAGCTGGGCGGTGGTGGCACACGCCTTTAATCCCAGCACTTGGGAGGCAGAAGCAGGCAGATGGATTTCTGAGTTCAAGGCCAGCCTGGTCTACAGAGTGAGTTCCAGGACAACCAGGGCTATACAGAGAAACCCTGTCTTGAAAAAAACAAAACAAAACAAAACAAAAAAATATTGTAACTTGTGCATGCTGTTTCCCCCTGCTTTGTGAGATCCTGCTTAGAAAATGACCCCAGCTACGAAGGTCTATGTAAACAGATTATCCTTTCAATGCAATTTTATTGATTGATTGATTGTCTTTTGTGATGGCTAGAATTCTAAGATCACTCATTGTCTGCTAGTTCTAACTTGTGTTCTGTCTCTGACCCTGTCATACCTCATAGGGAAGTTTGTTCTGCTGTCTACAGCACTCAATAACCTGAAGTTTGAGGTCATTGGGATGAACATCTAAATGATTTTGGAAAACAATATTTGTATCGTCCTTTTGAAATTTACATTTTTAAGGAGCAGCATGACATTCGGGTAGAGATCAGGAAACAAATGGTTGTTAGTCTTGGTGACAAGTGCCCTTTCCTGCTGAGCTATCAAACTGGCCCTCAAGCAACATTTTCAAACACCAGATATGATGTGCTTGTTTTAAGTGTGCTGGTAGCTCAGTCGTCAAAGATAAAAATTATCCTGGTACACCACAAGGTTAAACACTGGTGGAATGGCCTGGAAGCCAAATAGGAGGGACACTGCAGAGAAATACAGAAGATTCTTGGGAACTCAGAAGAGGATCCTAGAACAGGAGTGCCAAGCTCCCCCCACCCCATGAAATTGGCATCTTCCAATGAAACATTTTCCAAGCAGAGGGCATTCTCTCAGATCACTCCGAAGTCTTGAGAGATGCATCTTTTCATTCCCTCCAATAGAGAATATAAGGAGTATAAAAAATTCCCTATCATTTTGTGAGTGTTTAATATGCCATTTGTCTGCAGGAAGCAAAATGGACTTAACCAGTTTGAAAGCTGGATGGGTAAGTATTTAGGAGCAAGGTTTGCACTGGATATGTATGAAAAGAATCAAATTGCAGAACTAGAAAAATGAGCACACATGTGTAGAATCTTCTAGAAGCAACACAACAAGAGAAATCAGGAACAGTGGTGAAAAGGTAAATGGGGAAATTAAAAAAGCTGGAGATAATTTCCTCTGCAGGAGAATGAAGAGCCAGGCTGTGTAGGGAGCTACTGAGAAAAGAAACTTGGGGTAGCCCCCTGTGGTGGTAGAAACCAGTTTGATACTTGCAGAACCCCAGGTATCTTAAAGTGGGCAACTTTCTTTCAGTGGAGAAGCAGAATTCCAGCCATCTTGGTTAGAAAAGTGATTAAGCAACATGGAAATCATGGAAGTTTACACATTTCATGAAGAAGCCCACCAAATGAGTCTAGCAGTTATTGGGGCCAGTAAACTCTAAGTCTGAAATGAAAGATAAGTATTTGGCTTAGAGACAGCCTGTGAAGACAGAGAAGATGAAGAATCAGGGGTAAGAAATGACATAGTGAATACGACGCTGTCCTTTTGAAATTTCGGAAGAATATTGGCTGACTGCTTTACACATCTCACAATCTATTCACGGAGTTGTGAAACACATTAGCAGAGCACCATACATCTTCTTCCTTACAAACTGCAAAAGCAAGTGATATTCAGAAAGTCTTAGTATTTCACCCAAGGACACACAGCTAATAAATGTTCAATCTGACATCTGAAATCTTGTCCCCATTTTCAAATTTCATGTTCTTCAAACTCAATGATGCTGACAGGTACCCTCGGCCACAGCTCATTCCATTTCGGAGAATATTCACTTACGAACCATCAAAGACAAGACAAACAATTTTTTTTTTAATTTTTAAAAGATGCTTGCATTACTTATTCATTTGGTGTGAAATATGCAGATGCTTGTAGCAGGGTGATGCTTGCATACCACTGAGTTTTATAGACATAAGAGGACAACGTGGTAAAGTCAGTTCTCTCTTTCCATCATATGAGTTCCAGAGATCAAATTCCAGCTATCAGGTGAGCAGCAAATGCCTTACCCACTAAAATGTATTGTTGGCCCCCCAACAAACACAGAGTTAATGACATATTTTGTGTTTGTGTCAAGGAAATAGGCAGATATACTCATACACATACATACATATATATGTAAAAATATACATATGTGCACATACAAATAATATATGTATACATATATATGTTCATATATGTATATACATATGCATACATACGTACAAAATATGTATAACAGTCAACAATTTGACAATTTGCAGGAGTCAGTTCTCTCCATGTGGGTCTGGGAATTAAACTCATATTACCAGGCTTAGTGGCAAGTGTCTTATTTATAGCTATGGCTTTTCATTATCTATATAAGCTAAAGAATAAACTATATTTCCCACCATTGAGAAAATTTAACAAGTAAAATTGTACTCTGAATTCTCAGAGTGTCGTCAGCAAATAGGCAGTGTCAGTACCATGTATCATATTACATGTTCAGAGCCCACCCGAAACATGACTGAGCCATGTACTCTAAGGGTACAGTCTGGGAATCCAGACTCTCATGATCCATTCAGAGAAAGTCTCAGAAACCTTGACCATCCCTAAGTTATCACGTAAATGTGTTTACATAGATACACAAACCAAGTACTTAAAGGTCTACATGAAAGATGAACAGGATCATCTGTGTTACCAAAATAGCATAGAGTGAAGGTTATTCTGGACTACATTTGTACACAATAATTTTAACTGGTAAGCTTTAAAGAGTGTATAATATATACTTAAGCTTCTATCTGAAGTTTTTTTTTTTAACAAAGAATACAGAATAAGAACCTGAAATAATTAAACTTCTTTCATATATATATATATGTCTCAGTGACCAGAGTTAATGAGACCTTTGCTAATCATGTCATGAGCTACAGCACAGGACAGTCACTAAAAGGCTTGACTTTCTCTATACTTTTTGTCTTCTGTCCCTTTTATATATAAATATATCAAGGGCACTTGGACTTGGACTTTCTGTGTAAAGGAAACCATTTGTCCCTTTAGTTATTTGAATATCCTGAGAAGACTGCTCTCAGCATAGTGGGCTTGTGGTTTTGTTATCACTGGGATTTTAATAAGAATAAAATAATACCAAATTGAGTGAACTTGAATATTCTAGAAAAGCAACTGTTTTCAACAATCTATATTATGAGTGTATTCTTAGCTGTTCTATAGTTATTATTGTAATCATTCATATTTAAAGGCACAGTCACAAAATCATATTATACCCTGCTCCTTATTCTAGTAGTATTTGAGTGAGAGAGGCAGGGCCTCAGTATTTAGCACTGACTGGACTGGAACTCAGAAATCCACCTGCCTCTGCTCTCTGAGCAAGCTCTAAGATAAAAGCTGTCCATCACCACACCTGGATATAGCAGTTTTTATAGTCTCGTGTTTTCTTCTCTTTTTCTTTCTTTTAAAATTTCATTTTTTATTTCTCTTTTTCTGTCTCTCTGTTATATGAGTGTATATGTGCATAAGTAAACAAATGCAAATTATTCATGCATATTCATGGGGTAAACAGAGAGGATCTCAGATATCTAGTTCTATCATGGTTTGCCTTATTTCCTTGAGACAGCATCTCTCACTAAACCTAGAGGTATGGAGATCTAGGCTGGGCTGGGAGCCCAGTGCCACCTGCTACAGCTCTCAGGCAATAGATGTACAAGGTCACAGCTGTGGGGTAACAAGTGTGCATGGTCACACTTGGCTCTACTTTTTGTGTCAGAGCTGAGGACCTGGGCTGAGGTGATCTTACCTGCTGAGCCCAATGCTCCATCTTTCTCTCTTTTACTACCTACCTGCATCACCCATTTGTGTTTTTCTTCTCATTCCATTCTTGCTATACTCCTTTCCAAATCTAGTTCGAATCCCTTATCTCCTTTAATATCTGTATGAGAATAATAAAGGATGTCCCTCCAACAAGAAAGCTACTAATAAAAAGCTAGATTGTTAAATATTAGAAAACAACATTGTTTGTATTAAATGTAATACGTTGCAAAATGTTTCCTCTATAAACAATTGCATTTATTTATATGCTGTTTTGTTAAAGTAGTATTTTTAACTTTGATATCCTATGTATTCAGTAACTAATTTGTTCAATTTGTTTTATCTTCTGTATGTATTTTCTATTATCTCCATGTATTATATCTCTGTATATATTGTAATGCTATCCTAACAATTCTGGGATTTTGTATTAGAAAGAAAATATACAATAGACCCAATGGTGTTCATAAACTCTCAGGAGATCTGTTTATACATACACATATGGCTGAATGGTGATGGGAATTTCCTGTCGAATGAGCAGTACACACTACTGAAGTATTTCCCGTAATTCATAAGTTAGATACATACACATGGAGTTAGGTACTCCTATGTAGCTATAATCAGACCCCCTAGCAAACAATAAAAAATGGAGCAAAAGTTTGCTTTGGAAAAATAGTTGAAGAAGGTTTGATCTTTGATTGCTTGCTCTCATGGGCTTTAGCAGAATATCTTGACAGCAAGAACATGAGATGGGGGAGTCTATTCACTTCCTGATAGATATGAAGGATGGCATGAGGACCTTGCAAAAAGGCATAGAAAGGGAAACTAAAATAATGAATGGTCTCCAAAATATGATCCTTTTGACCAGTTTCCACCAGTTAGGCCTGACTCAGAATTCCCCCAGGTTCTGATCAAGTCTGTGAGAGATACTGCTTACTAAAACTTCAATATAGACAAATGTTTCATTTCTATTAATGTTGAGCCATAATATCGTGGAGAGAAGAAAAGCAAATAAGTTGACAAAATAGACTAATCATTTAGTGTTCGAATGATATATGTGGTTGATTAACTGAGATTCTCTATCTAAATCAACCTGGCCCTAGTTGATTGATCCTGCCGTGAGACCATGACAACCATCATATATACATTGTGTTCAAGTTTCATGTTTGCTTCCTGGAACTTAGATGTGTAAACAGAAATCTTCAGGATAGAAACTGAGCAAGGTACCGTAGCTAATTGTAGGAGTTGGACTTGTTCATCAGGTTGACTAGACCCAGCACAGACTATCTGCAGCAAGCTTAAGTAGTGAGTGTTACCCATTTATAACTTAGAGATCAAGACTTCTGAGCAGTATAAGAGAACTGAGTGCTATAAAGGTGTACCAGGAAAATCAATGTCCACACTGAAGGAAGCTTCTGTGGGTTTGCAGGTAAATTATTTCAGAAAGTCTCCAGACATGCCACTAAAAGACGAAAACCTTCAATCAATTACTTTTTTTAATGAGATCTTCCTAAGAAGTTTTATTTTTAGTAAGATGCTTGCACTAGACCACTATTGAAACTCCTTCCCAAATAAAATATATAAATAAAAAATAAAACTTCAAATTTCAGAGGCAAAAATATGGCCAGTTTTTCCAGAAAAATGCATTCCATAATAAAATTAAATTTTAAACGTTCTTAAAAGCATAAAGCCAGGCTCTAAAATATTACTGATAAAATCTTTGTTGGAATTTGAATCCATTCATAATTTAATTTAAATTAAATATAAATTTTAATTTAAAATATTTTATTACTTGCAAATCTTAAGATGTACTGATTCTTTATAAAGCTAGTATGAATCTTTACTGAGTGCTTCTGTTTGTTGGGATTTAAAAGTGCTGTATCCTGGTTAGTTCATTTTTAATAGAAATAAATTACTCTATGAACATCTCAGAGAATAAGGGTCCATGTCTCTAGATATACTTGCTATTTCAGTCACTGTAATGAACAGTGATTTTTTGTTGTTTGATTTCATTTCATAATGAAAATGGAAAAGTTATTATATCTGTAAAAAAGTCTACCAACTTGACCTCAGGAAACTTAAAAATAACATATCAATAAGAGGAAATGGATTTAGTCAAAGCAAACACAAGTACTGAGTGCATATGCCAGGAAAAATTTAAATTAGGATGGACTTCAAAATGTTGAAAACAGTATTTACAAATAGAGAAGAAGTTATAAGTGATGTTTTGTTGATATCTGAGCAGCTGAGACTACATAAATCCTTTTACAGAAAATTTTGAGTTACGAGGTGGGCTATATACTGACACTGCTGTAGGCACAATCACTTAATTCAATGCTACCTAAGCAATAAAAACAGAAAAGATAACAATTTCTACCTCACCTGACTCATTTCAAAATAAATTGAAATTATATATGGGAAGGTCAATGGAAATTATAGCTCAGCTCAGTAAGATTTTTCAGTGCTGTTATGTACATGGGTAATAAATCCTGGATTCTTGTATAAACACAAAGAAAGGAGAGAAGAGTATAATTTCTCAGAAAGAAAAAAAAATGTGCTGTATTTAAGACAAGCTAGAAATGCTGAATCCCAGAGCACTATTTCACACCTTCATTTACTGAAGGTGAAGGGACTAGCAAAGTGCATGTTACAAGGTTTGAACCTAGGCTTCCTGTTGAGGATCGCTCTGGGGCTATTTGTAATTTGATGCTAATTCCCTTCGGTGAGGGGCTGTGAACCAGGAATGAGTCAGCACTCAGGTGATTTCCTGTAAACCTCCTTTACATCTTAATTTGTAAAATAAAGGCTAGAGCCTGTGATTGGGCAGTGAAAGGGAAGGTGGAGCTGAAAGGTGTTAAAAGAAGGAGGAGTGGGAGAGAGAAGGGGACTGAAAAGGAGGTGGAAAGGAACCAGAGCAGAGGCATGTGGCCAGGAGAAACTGCAAGTTATGAGTGGTCTCTTATATGGAGAAGGTAGTAGAGTGGTAGGTCTGTCAAATGTAGGCGCACAGCGTGTATTCATATTGAGTTGTGTTTTCATTGCCTGGGCTTATTTGGGTGGGAGATTTACTGCATGAAATTGGCACCCAACATATTGATTTGAACTCAACTAACCTAAGATAAAAATTCACTGCCCCCTAACCCGTGAACGGGGTTTGGGCACTGATACAGGGTGCAGCACCATGGATTCAAAGCTGACTGGGTTTGAGGGGCCTACAGAGAACAGCAGAGGGGCATCAACGACCAAGACAGACTTTCTATGTTCATGTCTCCATATCCTTCGCTCCCCACCCTGCCTCCCCAACACCCAAACAAAGAAAGAGTCAGCACTCAGGTGATTTTCTGTAAACCTTCTTCGGACCTTAATTTGTAAAATAAAGGCTAGAGCTGGTGATTGGGCAGTGAAAGGGAAGGTGGAGCTGAAAGGTGTTAGGAGGAGGAGGAGGACGAGGAGGACGACGAGGAGGAGGACGAGGAGGAGGAGGACGAGGAGGAGGACGAGGAGGACGAGGAGGAGGACGAGGAGGAGGACGAGGAGGAGGACGAGGAGGAGGAGGACCAGGAGGAGGACCAGGAGGACGAGGAGGAGGAGGAGGACGAGGAGGAGGACCAGGAGGAGGACCAGGAGGAAGGAAAGTGGAGCAGAAGCACCTGGTCTAAAGAAACCACAAGTTATAATTGGTCTCTTATATGGGGAAGAGGGTAGTGTGGTGGTAGATCTGCCAAATCTAGGCACACAGCATGTATTCATATTAATCGAGTTGTTTTCATTGCCTGGGCTTATTTGGGTGGGAGATTTACTGGAACCACTTCCTTGCCCACCAAGAGTTCAGAAAATAGCAAAAGCCTTTACTTCACCCATTGGCTTGTAAATAGTGGCCACTCCCAAGAAAAAGAGGTAATCACTATCAAGGGGAAGCTGTGTAAGGGTACCACTTCTATAAGAAACAGTAAAATGTTCTCTATTCAGACTTGTCTAGTCAAAGATTCCTTAGCATTTGGAATATAATAGCTCCATGTAAATTTTAAAAGGAAAATTTCCTTTCTGTTTCAACAATCTGTCCTTTGCTGAAAATGGAGTGTTAATGTCTCCCGACTATTATTGTGTGGGGTGCAATGTGTACTTTGACCTTTAGTAAAGTTTCTTTTATGAGTGTGGGTTCCCTTACATTTGGAGAATAGATGTTCAAAGTTGAGAGTTCATCTTGGTAGATTTTTTCCTTTGACCAGTATGAAGTGTCTCTTCTTATCTTTTTTTGATAACTTTTACTTGAAAGTCGATTTTATTCAATATTCAAATAGCTACTCTAACTTGTTTCTTGGGACCATTTGCTTGGAAAATTGTTTTCCAGCCCTTTACTCTGAGGTAGTGCCTGTCTTTGTCACTGAGGTCCATTTCCTGTATACAGCAAAATGTTGGATCCTGTCTACGTATCCAGTCTGTTAGTCTATGTCTTTTTATTGGGGAATTGAGTCCATTAATGTTAAGAGATATTAAAGAAAAGTGATTGTTACTCTCAATTATTTTTGTTGTTAGAAGTGGCATTATGTTTCTTTGCCCATCTTTTTTTAGATTTGTTGAAAGGTTACTTTCTTGCTTTTTCTAGAGTGTAGTTTCCCTCCTTGTGTTGGTGTTTTCCATTTATTATCCTTTGTAGTGCTGGATATGTGGAAAGATATTGTGTAAATTTGCTTTCGTCATGGATTATCTCTGGTACTTGAGAATTTTGCTGGGTATAGTAGTCTGGATAGGGATTTATGTTCTCTTAGGATCTGTATGACATCTGCCTGGAATCTTCTAGCTTTCATAGTCTCTGGTGAGTAGGCTGGTGATAGGCCTGCCTTTATATGCTACTTGACCTTTTTCACTTACTGCTTTCAATATACTTTCTTTATTTAATGTATTTGGTGTTTTGATTATTATGTGATAGGAGGAATTTCTTTTCTGTTCCAGTCTATTTGGAGTTCTGTAGGCTTCTTGTATGTTCATTGGCATCTCTTTCTTTAGGTTAGGGAAGGCTTCTACTATAATTTTGCTGAAGATATTTCCTGGCCCTTTAACTTGGGAATCTTCACAATAGCCACAAATAATATTACATACCTTGGTGTGACTCTAACCAAGCAAGTGAAAGATCTATATGATAAGAACTTCAAGTCTCTGAAGAAAGAAATTGAAGAAGATCTCAAAAGACGGAAAGATCTCCCATACTCATGGATTGACAGGATTACTATAGTTAAAATGGCCATCTTGCTGAAAGCAATCTATAGATTCAATGCAATCACCATCAAAATTCCAACTCAATTCTTCATAGAGTTAGAAAGAGTAATTTGCAAATTCATTTGGAATAACAAAAAAACCCAGGATAGTCAAAACTATTCTCAACAATAAAAGAACTTCTGGCGGATTCACCGCAAGCGATAGTGATAAAAACTGCATGGTATTGGTACAGAAACAGGCAGGAAGATAGTCGAGAGCAGAGGCCAAGTGGCACTTCCTCGCTGGAAGTGTGGCGGCAGCACACTTCCACTCAGATTCGCATACTGGATCCAAAGGTCTCCAGATGTAGCTTTACCTCAAGAGGATGGAGAGAGGACACGACAAGTGGTTTGGCTTTTAAAGCTTTACTTTCGGTTTCAAGATCAATCGTACACAGCAGGCAATAAATTATCACGATGCAAATCACACAGGCTACGGCTAGGTAAAATATCATTCTATCTATCACACGATATTCTATCTACAATTCCGTCTGAGGGTATACGACCTGATCAGTAGCCTCTGGATGTAGGCCGTCTTGAGAGCTGCGATGTCAGGAATGAGTCAGGTTGAAGGGACTCTCTAGCTCAGCTGGTTTCAGTTTTGCTTGACCTCAAAGTGGTGCTTGACCACGAAGTCTCGAGTGGTCTCTGGTGGTTTCTGGGAAGTTGTTGTCGTTGTGGTCGTTGCAGCAGAGTCTTGAGTGCTCAGGAGGATCACATCAGGCAGCCATGGCTACCAAGAGTGGAGTGTCGGCTGGTCTTCTTGCTGCTTCTTTAAGCTGTTTTTGACATCACTACTGACGTATAGTCCTGATAACCATTCGCATCTGGCTATCAGCTCAAGTTGTTTTTGAGCACAAATATTTACTTCCAATATTTCAAAAAATATTTTCCAAGCTTTAGCAAAACATCTCACACCTGTTCTTGCTGATAAGCATTACTTCAAAACAACTCACTTCAAAACAACTTCAAAACATCTCCTGTTACAAGATGGAGCTGGTCCTGCTAAGGGCCTGCTCCTTACAAAGATCAATGAAATAGAATTGAAGACCCAGAAATGAACCTACCTACACACATATGGTCACTTGATCTTTGACAAAAGAGCTAAAACCATCCAGTGGAAAAAAGACAGCATTTTAAACAAATGGTGCTGGTTCAACTGGCAATCAGCATGTAGAAGAATGCAAATTGACCTATTCTTATCTCCTTGTACAAATCTCAAGTCCAAGTGGATCAAGGACCTCCACATAAAACCAGATACAATGAAAGTAATAGAGGAGAAAGTGGGGAAGAGCCTTGAACATGTGGGCACAGGGGAAAAATTCATTAACAGAACACCAATGGCTTGTGCTCTAAGATCAAGGATCGACAAATGGGACCTCATAAAATTGCAAAGGTTGTGTAAGGCAAAGGACACTATCAATAAGACAAAAAGGGAACCCACAGATTGGGAAAACATCTTTACCAACCCTACATCTGATTGAGGGCTAATATCCAATATATGCAAAGAACTCAAGAAGTTAGACTCCAGAGAACCAAATAACCCTATTAAAAAATAGGGTACAGAGCTAAACAAAAAATTCTCAACTGAGGAATATCGAATGGCTGAGAAGCACCTAAAAAAAATGTTCAACGTCCTTAGTCATCAGGGAAGTGCAAATCAAAACAACCCTGAGATTCCACCTCACACCAGTCAGAATGGATAAAATCAAAAACTCAGGTGACAGCAGATGCTGGCAAGGATGTGGAGAAAGAGGAACACTCCTCCACTGCTGGTGGGAATGCAAGCTTCTACAACCACTCTGGAAACCAGTTTGGAGGTTCCTCAGAAAATTGGACATAGTATTACCTGAGGACCCAGCTATACCACTCTTGGGCATATACCCAGAAGATGCTCCAACATGTAATAAGGACACATGCTCCACTATGTTCATAGCAGCCTTGTTTATAATAGCCAGGAGCTGGAAAGAACCCAGATGTCCTTCAACAGAGGAATGGATACAGAAAATGTGGTACATTTACACAATGGAGTACTACTCAGCTATTAAAAATGATGAATTCATGAAATTCTTAGGCAAATGGATAGAACTAGAAAATATCATCTTGAGTGAGGTAACCCAATCTCAAAAGAAAACACATGATATGCACTCACTGATAAGTGGATATTAGCCCATAAGCTCCAAATAACCAGGATACAATTCACAGGCCACATGAAGCTCAATAAGAAGGAAGACCAAAGTATGGGTACTTCTGTCCTTCTTGGAAGGAGAACAAAATACTCACAGGAGGAAATATGGAGATAAAGTGTAGAGCAGAGACTAAAGGTAAGGCCACTCAGAGACTGTCCCACCTGGGGATTCATCTCATATACAGTTACCAAACCAAGACACTATTGTGGATGCCAAGAAGTGCATACTTATAGGAACCTGATATGACTGATAGGGCTGAGAGGCCCTGCCAGAGCTTTACAAATCCAGAGGCAGAAGTTAGCAGCCAACCATTGGACTGAGTGTAGTGTCCCCAATAGAGGAGTTAGAGAAAGGACTAAAGGAGTAGAAGGGGTTAGCAACCCCATAGGAAGAACAACTATATCAACCAACCAGACCCCCCAGAACTCCCAGGGACTAAGCCATCAACAAAGAAGTACACATGACTCCAGCTGCATATGTAGCAGAGGATGGCCTTGTCATGCATCAATGGAAGGAGAGATCCTTGGTCCTATGAAGGCTGGATAGATGCCCCAGTATAGGGGAATCAAGGGCAGGGAGGTGGGAGTGGGTGGGTGAGTGGGTAGAGGAACACCTTCTTAGAAGCAGGGGGAGGGAGTATGTGACAGGGTGTTTCTAGAAGGGAGGGAAACTGGGAAAGGCAATAACATTTGAAATGTGAATAAAGAAAATATCTAATTAAAATAAATAAATAAATAAAAGGAAAACAATCTCAGAGGACAGGAACTTAATCTGTTCTCACTGTAGAGATAACTTAATTTTTGCCTTTAAAACTTTCTTTAAACACTGAGATGAAAATTCTTTTGGTGGTAATTTTAAACATCACTGGTAGAATGCTACCATGTATAGAGATACTAAGAAGGCACAAAAGAAGTATTTAAAAACCTGGTTCAGTTCTCAACTCTAATCAACTTATCTTACAGCTTTAGACAAAATCTTTGACCTCTATGAGCAACAGTTGGTATTGCTGTTGTTTTTGTTGTTGTTGTTATTGATCATTATCATGGTTTTTTTCAGTCAAGAAGATGAGGCTGAGGATGAGTAAATTGTCACCTGTGTCATAGAAGTTTATCTTACCTCTGAGCATGTATTGATTGTGGTGCTGTAGGAACTAGCTTCCTACACATCTGTTTAAAATGTACTGGCTTTTACTGACATTGTAGGTAAAAATATGTATCAAAACCCATTACTTGTTAACTTGCCATTTTGTAATAATTTCTAATTTTAAAAAAAGCAATGGTGAAACAGTAGATTAAAATGTTAGACTCTGCTGCATTGTAGTGAACTCTTTCACAGCTGTAACAGAGTTAGCCAAAAGCTCCAATACAGGAATAAGCAAAAGCAAGTACACTTCCCTCTCTCTGGATCAGACCAATATCTGTGTGCTGGTCATTGGAAATTATTTCCACAAATATTATATGAATATATACACATATATATTCACAATGTTTTAAGATATTCTTAACATAACAAAATATTCCATAATTATTTGAATGCCATGGGAAGTGTGAGAAAATGTCAGCTTGAAATCTGTGATTCACCCTACAACTTTCCGACCTCACATTAAGCACTGTGTGTGTGTGTGTGTGTGTGTGTGTGTGTGTGTAAATAAGACAGTAGTATTCTTCTGCCTGTACCTGGTCATCTTTGCATATCAAGGAAAACTTTTCTGACATCTGATCACTTCTACAATGCCAGAAGGACTGATGTGATGATCCTCTGAAGAACTTATTTTAAAAAGTGCTCTAAATCAAAGGAATGCTGATTATGCGATATTCTCCACTTCCTGTACAGAGGAGCCTTCATTTCAAGCTATATTTCATAAAAACTTTATTCCCAAATATTCTCCATCAAAATGTCATATTACTTTGTGTTTTCTTAATTAGAATAAATTATATGTTCCTTTTTCTTGGGCAATAAGAACTTTTCATCTTGAGAAATTCCTTCAACAGCTTAGGTTTATGAAAAAGAGGCAAGAGTCTTAAATGTTGCTTTTGATAGTATTTTTCTTTGAGAGAGGAATGTGCTGTGCTCACTCTCCATGGCACTTTACCGTTACTGTCTCCTCTCCACATTTCCTATTCTTCCCATGAGAAGCAGTCTGTTGATATTGATCAGTGTTTCCAGTTCAACACTGGAAAAGGACAGCATTGTCAACAAATGATACTGCTCAAACTGCATGGCTGCATGTAGAAGAATGAAAATAGACCTGTATTTATCACCCTGCACTCAACTTCAAATACATCAGAGACTTAAGCAGATGATCAGATATCCTGAATCTGATAGATGAGAAAGTAGGGAAGAATCTTGTACTCAATTACACACACAAAAAAAAAAAAAAAAAAAAAAAAAATTTTATACAAAAAACAAAAAAAAAAAAAAAAAAAAAAAAAAAAGGACTTTCTGGACAAGACAAATAACACAAGCGCTAAGATCAACAATTAATAAATGGGACCTCCGGAAGCTGAAAAGCTCCTGTATGGAAAAGGGTACCATCATTCAAAGAAATCGTCAGACTACAAATTAGGAAAAGATACTTACCAGTTATACATCTGACAGAGGGTTAGTATCTGGAATATACAAGGAGCTCTTTAAAAAAAAAAACTGAACATCAAGAAAGCATCCCAATTAAAAATGAAGTACAGAGCTAATCAGAGAGTTCTCAAAAGATAAAGCAAATGGCTGAGAAGCACTTGAAATGTTCAACAGTCTTAGCCATCAGAGAAATGCAAATTAAAACTACTTTGAGACTTTTCTCTTACCCCAGTCAACATGACCAAGATCAATAAAAAATGACAACACATCCTAATATGGATGTAGGAAAAGAAAACAACTACTTATTGCTGGTGGGGTGCAAACTGGTACAGCCACTGTGGAAATCAGGATGGAGGTTCTTCTGGAAACTAAAAATTAATCTTCCTCAAGATACAGCTGTCCCACTCTTTGACATATCCACAGCACTTTGCATCCTACTACAGAGAAATGTGCTCATCCATATTCATTGCTGTTCAATTTATAATAGCTAAAATTAAAAAAAGCCTAGATGTCCATCAACTGATGAATAGATAATGTCAATTCAACTGTTTATAAAAAATCAAATTATGAAATCTCCCAGGTAAGGGGATGGGACAAGAAAGAAATCATCCTGAATAAAGTATCCCTGACCATGTATGTTTTCATACGTGGATATTAGTTTTTAGGCATGTGTTATACGTTTTACTCTTAGTAAAACCTCAGAGGTTATATACTTATGACAGGACCAGTAGGGAGTAGAGGATCTCCCAAAGAAGGAGAAGTAGAACAAAGTGTTTTTGAGAGATAAAGGGAAACTAAACTAGGGAGATTACGCAGGGAAGGAGAGGGAAGAAAAGGGTAACAGAAGAAGTATGTGTGCCAGGGAGACTGACACGAAAGGCCTTTTGAAAAAAAGCATATGGAAGCCTAGTACTGTAGAACCATAGAAGCTTCCTAAAGTACATGCATATATGAAGGGAATCTAAATTAATGGAATTACCACAGAAGGGGCGAGAGAATGCCCCAACCAGACATCCTGTGCCACCAAGTAAAACCTCCAGTGCCAGGAATGCGTGTTACATCTTGTTGATTCATTTGCCAAAGGGATCCCATGGAATACCCCACACATCATAGGATATCGTCAAGGCTATCTGTTGTTCTCCACAAGCTACTGATTAGCCCTATTGATGGAAAAAAAAAAAAAAAACACTTAATACAGGGAAGTAAGCTAGTGCTCAATTAGAAGTCTTTCCCCTGCTGACTAGCATTCATGGTACTGGAAGGTACTCTGTACTCTACCAGAGGTGAAATGCAATCAATATCACCCAACTTCAAACCTCATGACCTACAATAGCAACTTACCTACAAGACTACTGATACAATAATACCAACAGATGGTATGGGAGTAACCAACTACTTTCTTTTTGGATTTAAGGCCCACTCCATGAGATAGAACTCATACCTAACTCTGCTAAAGTGGCCAAGATTCTGAGACTAGATCAGACATGGGCTAGGGAGAAACCAAATACTGTTCTGCTAGCAGAATATAGTTAAAGATTGCTCCTAATTACATATTGCTACATCATAGATCCAGTGCCTCTCAGCCCTTATCAAGGAAGCTTCTCCCTACAGTAGGTTGGAAATAATACAAAGAGCACAATTGGACAATATGCAGAGTAAGAGACTTTGAAATACTCAGCCCTAAATGGTATGTCTTCATCAAACTCCTCCCTGCAAAACTTGGGGCTCTATGGGAAAGAGGTGGCAGAAAAATTTTATGAACCAGAGATAATTTTTGACTCCAAGGAAGTAGTTCATTCTAGACACAATGGGACTTAAAAACTCACAGTCTATGGTTGTGTATACAAAACCACCCAGCTTCACATATGAGGTCTCGGCACTGAGAGGGTGAAGGAAACAAAGGTTCCCATTCCTAACCGAGACGCTATCTGCAACTGATTCTCACTGGCAAAGAGAAAATCAGTTTTCTCTATTAGAGTGTAACTGGATATAAAAATTATACTCAATGGCAGGACCCCATACTGAGGAACAGTTGGACAACATAAAACAAACTCCATTAGGTGTTTCTTTTCATTCTTTCTTCCTTAATTATATATATATATGTATATATATACATATATATATACATATATATATACATACATACACACATATACACATACATATATGTATATGTATATATGTACACATATATGTATATATACATATATGTATATACATATATGTGTGTGCTTTTAGTTTCATTTTAATATTTTGTTATTGGTCTTTTGTTTATGTGTTCTGATTTTTGTTTTTGTGTGTATGTGGGGATTTTTGAAAGAGTGTGAGCAAGACAAATGAAGGGCATAAAGTTGGGTCAGTATACAAGTGAGGAAGATATAGAAGAGTTGTGTAAGGAATAAACATGATAAAAATATATTGTATTAAAATTTTAATAAAAATTTCAAAAAAAATTAAACTGGAGAAAACAAAAGAAGTTAGAGGAACAGGAAGGTGAAAAAGAAGAGAAGAAGAAGAAGGAGAAGGAGGAGGAGGAGGAGGAGGAGAAGGAGAAGGAGAAGGAGAAGGAGAAGGAGAAGAAGAAGAAGAAGAAGAAGAAGAAGAAGAAGAAGAAGAAGAAGAAGAAATAGTAAGGAGGAGGAGGAGGAGGAGGAGGAGGAGGAGGAGGAGGAGGAGGAGGAGGAGGAAGTATCTCAATCTTTAGAGGTAGGCTGGGCATGGAATACCTATTGAAGCCCCTCTTTGGAGGGCTATATGCAATTAATTCTGGTTAACACAGACCCATACAGCTGATAGGTCAGAGTGCAGAGTAATGACAATGAACTACTCACCTCCAAATGAAAATCTACATAACATGACCTGCCATCAAGGATTAGGAAACATTGAGAAGGGGATACAGAAAGATTACAAAAACACCCTCAATGGTAGGAAGAATTTGTTTACATCTTCTGGATCTGACAAGACTGTTAAACTCATGAACACTCAGTAGCTGTGTTGGAGTCCATAAGACCCACACAATTTCAATCCAGTCAGCATTTCAGCATGAATGGTAGGAGACATCGGAAGGATGCTACCCCTAACACAGGAGCTGCAGGCAACTGATGGATCTCTTAAAGTAAAAGGAAAAAATGTTGCCAATGACTTGGACAAAGTAGAATAGCTGGATGAAAGTTACTAATACAAACATTCTGGAAAATGATTTCATACTTGTTTAAAAAGTTAAATATATAGACATCTAGGAATTTTAGGGTATTTTTTTATATCAGCCTAAGAAAATAAAAACATGTAAACAAAAATGTATGGTTTGTTAATACAATGAGTTTTTACTTGGCAATTAAAAAACAAATGAAAAACTAATACACACTGCAATATAAATATATCTTAAAATCATTTTCCTAAGACAAAGATACACACACACACACACACACACACACACACTTACACTCTTCAGGGTTCCTTTTACATGAAGTTTCAAGAATTGTGAAGTACATAGAAATAGAAAATAGTTATGGTTGCTTAGAGCAAGGAAGATTGAGGTTGGAGAGGAAGGAATATAACTATGGGGTTTTATTATGGACAATGAAAATACTCTGGAATTAGAGAGAATGGTTACCGAAATTTATAAATATATTAAAACTCACTGAAATCTATAACTTAATTTTTAAGTTATAGTAAGTTTTATAGTATATCAATTACATCTCAATTTTATAAGACCATTAAAATGGATGTGAAGTCATATTCACACTGTCCAGGCAGTTGTAAATTTATGTGATTTTTTTTGTTATATATGATGTGTTTATAAAAAGATAAAGAGAAGGGGAGATACGTTTTATGGAGGTGTGGCGAAGTGTAGAGGAAGCAGGTGCCTTGGCAGGCCCATGCTGAGATATCCCTTCCCCTGAGGGACCAGCCACACAACCATATAGTATAGAATAGAGTTTATTCAGGGCATAGAGAGAGGGGAGTCAAGAGGACAGTAGAGGCAGAGAAAGGAGGGGGAGTGTAATGGCCAGCCATGAGCATGTGGAGAGAGGGGTGAAGAGACAGAGTGGGAGCAAGACGGGCAGAGCAAGAGGGCAAGAGAGGGAGGAAGAGGGGGCAAGCAGCCCCTTTTATAGTGGGTCAGGCCTACCTGACTGTTGCCCGGTAACTGTGGGATGGAATTTACACAGAATTCTAACAATATAGGACATAGTTTCCCTCATAATAAGCAGAAGAACTTTGACTGTATAGTAGAGAAGAAAAAAAATTCCTCAATCTCTTATTAAAATCATTGTTCTTTATATAATCTAAGAGAATGGTTTTCCTGCTAGCTCTCTGAACATTGAATTCTTGGACGTTTTTTTGGAGGCCCTTTATGGAAGCAGATGGCACCATCAATCTAAGGACAATAGACAAGCCATGTAAGGTCCAACAGAGCCCAGAGCTCTTCTAGAGCCCGCCCGAGAGCAAGAAAAATGCGGTGTAGACAGGATACAGACGTGCCGGGGGATGTCTGGATAGTAAAAGCCTGGTTCGATATTGTATCTTTATCTCAAGATATATGAAACCCCCGCTTTAAAGTCATAAAAATTAGGAGCTCACGAAGGAAGTAGTAGATCCCCCAAGTGTACTCTTCTAGCTCTCCCTAATCTCCAAAGGCCATGCCGGTTCTCCCTGACTGCTTCAAGTACAGGGAAGCCACAGCTTGTCTTGACATTCAGATTGGTCAGAGCTTTAGTGGAAGAGTGAAGAACGGTAAGGAGTGGCCCGGCAGAACGGTTTCATTTCCACTTGCCTTTACATTTACTATGTGCTGCGCAGTCCTATAGTGTGGATTTTAGCACTTCTCATAAACATAAACAAAACAAAGTGGAATATATACATGTGTGTGTGTGTGTGTGTGTGTGTGTGTGTGTGTATTTGTATTTCAAAACCCTTTTTCAAAACTGCTTGCACTAGGGATATGGTATGATGGTTAAATATGTGCCTATGGTGCTCGAGGCTCTGAGATGTACCCAGAACAAAGGACAACAACAACAGCTAACATATATGTCAGATGTTTAATGTTAGTTGGATCTAATTTTTTGAATTCTCTCTTGGTTCCAGAAATTATAATCATAATTTACTTACCTACCAATCCAGAGAATTCCTGTTCCTAAGGGATGTATAGGATAAAATGATGAACTTTTTTTTTTTTTTTTTTTACTTTTGAGACTACTTTTAGTAACAAGTTACATTTTTCATATTTCTGTTTCAGGCATACACATACACATATACACAACATACACACAAATACAGACACATACACACACACACACACACACACACACACACATATATCAGAAAGACAGCTTCACTCTGAAAATATTTTTAAAGGTCACTTCCCTCTCATTCATGTTGAGAAACTAGTTCATTCTTTGTGCAGGTAATGACTAACTACAAATGTCACCAATTCAAATGCAATAAAAGGGCGTATTCCTTTTAACATTAACTTGAGAAATAACTACCAGTATGGATAAGGTTTTTTATTATTATTATTATGAAATTTTTAAGGTCTGTGTGACCTATTGACCAGGCTTTAACAATTACCTCCGGTTCATAATGAAGGTCGTGGGTGCACACGTAATGATAGCACTTAAAAAAAAAGTAGAGCTTCATTTCTAAAGAAGTGTATGAGTGTGTGCATGTGTATGTATGTGTGTGTGCATGTGTATGTATGTGTGTGTGCATTTAAGAGAATTGAACAAATGAAGGAAAGAAAGAATTAGTAAATAGATTAAAAGGGATGCACCATTAAGGGGTCATACTCAGAGAGACTAGGATTATACAGAAACAATGTACTCGTGAGCATAGGGGCTTTGGGAAGTGAACCAAGGTCACTTCAGGTTTTAATAATGAAATTGTAGTTTAGCCCCTAACAAGTGAACTCTACTTCATAGTTCTAACTGTGAAAGATTACTGAGAGATTTTTTCAGAGTTATGCCCATGCTTTGAATTTGAAAAAACTAACCAATAAAGCTTAATGAGAAATGGAGATTCCTGCTTTGTGTTGAATGTTATACTGTACATGAGTTTGTCAGTAAAAAGAAAATATAGGTTACTTTGTCTTAAATTTATCATCTTCTTCTGCATATTCCCATCAAATCAGTGAGATAGAGATGAGTTGTTTTTTTTTTTTTTGTTTATTCCAGAGTCCCAAAGCCTTACTGTGTGTGCAATCCCAAGTCTCAAGGAGGTGCGCCTGCAACCTCCGCCCGCTAAGGTTGCCTAGCTTTACAGTTGATCAGTTTTGTTCAGAATTCCCAAGGCCTCTTTGAAGCCTCTATTCCACTTCAGGGCCTCTGGGCAAGACCTTGGCTTTATTCCTGCCGGTCCTACCCCTCTTTAGATGACAATACCTGTAATTCTGAATTATTATTAAACAGCCCAATGACTAAATAAGGAAAAAAAAAAAAACCACTTGAATTTGACTGTTAATTTGCCACTGGAAATCTTCCAAACCCACTTAAGATATCCTGAAGGTTTATCTTTCAATGTAGGTGTGTCAACTGTTTTGTTTTTCATGTCCAGTTCCTGTTTATCTATCTTCCTTCCCTTTTATCTACTACAATACTTCTTTTTGAAATTTAAGTGATTAAATTGATGCTGAAGTTGATAGTGATAAAGTCTACACAGATGCCTTCAAATTAGCAATTGATCTAAATCAAAGAATGCTTCTCAGGGGACACCAGTTCCATTAAGTAATTGCATGACAGAAGTCTAAGTACTATGGACTTAGCAATTTAAAATAAGATCATTTAAGTTGATAGTTGACCTTTTTGAATTTGCCTTACAGTCTAAATCTTAAAATAAGCTAAACATTTTACTCAGTACATTACATTTGTGGGTGTGTGGGTGTGAGAGAGAGACATGACCTTGCTATCTTCTGTTTCAGAAAGATGACTAATTATTGCTTTGATTGTGTGTGCCTATATGGTGGCTTGAACCAACTCCATTTGGGAAATGTAAGCTCAGACAAGAGTGAAGCATTTCTTTCTGCGGGCTGGCATAGTAAGCATGAGATTTATAGAGCCAGAGGAAACACTAACATTTACATTCTTCACCTCTCAAGATCTCTGACCAGAGTGCCTTTTGCAGTTCAGTGTGAGCTGCAGGCACATTTTCCCCTTAACAAACAGGCAATGGGAGGGGAAACCTCTTTATCTTGTCATGTTTCTTTTGTACTGCAAGTTAATTATATATGCTAAGCGTATGTCTGGGAAAGTTTAGAAAACTGTCCTTTCAATGTCTTCAACAAAACTATTAAGAAAACAAGAAAAAAAATTACAATGCCACCGTAAGACTAAACAGCAACTTTAGAGAAACAATACAGAGAGAGTTTTAAAAATATGCAGTTTAATAGAAAACTTTGCATGCCATATCCAATATTTCAAGGAATCAGAAGTGAGTTAAATAACAATTCTTAATGGCATAACAAGAAGTTTCTCATCAAAAATACAACTTAAAGCATAACTACTGGTATCTTATTGCTTTAGAGGGTTGCATACCTGTAAGCAGCATGATTTAGATGATTAGGTATGGTCATTCCATGATCTTCTCCTTGCCATTATTGGAACAATAGCTCCAAAAAACCTTACTACTTACTTATTGGTGTTTGTCTGGGAAGGGTACACAGATGCCACTGCAGACTCTGGGAGGTCAGAGGACAAGTCCTGGCATTTAGGTGATTCCTTCCACTGTGTGGGTTCTGGGGAGCCAACTCGGATCATCAGACTTGGCAGAAGGCAAGTCTGGGCCATGCCAGGGCACAACAATTATTATCCTACATCGAAATCAATCCATTTCCACTAAAGTAAAAGTATGCAAGTGCTATTGTTGAATCTTTCTTATGCAATTATCATGGAAATAGCAAATTGGTTGTTAAATACCTGACAAGCATTCATCCATGGTGCATGTTTACACATGTAAAAAGCCTATGTCAAAGATCTAGTCAAGGGTTGTCAAACAAAGACAGCATCTCATTCTGTGTCTGAACTGTTCAGTGTTACAGATTTAAAGATAATGATAATGCCTACAGAACTGTGTGAAACAATCAATATGAATCTCATACTGTCCAGTTCATATTTCTTAATTTAATGTATTTATGATGTATTTGTGTGTGTGTGTGTGTGTGTGTGTGTGTGTGTGCTGTAGCGATGTAAGTGCTATGTATACAGGTCTGCTTCCCTATATGTGTGCATGCTGTGGCCAGAGGTTGACGTTGCAAAGCCTTCTCTATTGATCTTCATCTTGCTTTCTCTGACAGGGTCTCTCACTAAACTTGAAACTCACTGAATTGCTCATCTGGCTGGTTGGCAAACCCCAGGTTTTGCTACTTCTCTACCATTTCCCAGGGCTTGGATTACAAATACATGCCACTGTGTCAAACTTTAACCTGGGTGGTAGGGATCTGGGCTCATGTCTTTATCTTTTGCTACAAGCACTTTGTACACTGAGCCATATCCCCAGCCCAGGTTCATACTGTTTTCCTATGTATAAATATCTTAAAAGAAGACTAACACTTATTTTGATTTTTTTTAATTGAATAACAAATTCTCACAGAGACTGATGTTTGATATTAACTCTGTTTGAGACACATACATATATATGTATATATACACATATATATGTGAATATACTTGAAGTAGTTCTGTGCATTGTTATATAATCTTTCACATTAAATTTTAGATACTTGTTTTTAAAGGAAAAAACAAACAAACAAAAAATTGACCATGGAGGGATAGTGAAGCCATGAATAGCAATGGCTACTCTTCCAGATGTCTCTAGTTTGCCTCCCAGAATCCACATAAGGCTGCTTACAATTTACTATAATTCCAATTCCAAGGAAACTGATGGCCACTTCAGACCCCTTCCATACACACAATGGCATTCACACACAGAGATATGCACAGACACATATATAAACACACGTGATAAAAATAAATCTTAAAATAAATAGAGATTTTTTTTCCTGCTTGTGATGAAAATGAGCAGTAGGTAGAAGTCCCTTGCTTCTGCAGTTCCTAATTCTGTTATACACGTAACAGACACATTTTAATGTACTAAGTTTCTAAAATAGCCAACCATCTCCATTCTTTAGTATACGGTTTGTTTTCTCTTGCCTATCAATTGGTTACTGAATTACCTGTTCATTTGGTGTGTTCTATTGTCTCTCTGCCCCATTAAAATGTACAATTCATAAGAACAACAGTGTTTCTCATAGTGATATGTCTTCATCACCTGAAGCAAAACCTAGCACCCTCTCCTTAAACAGTTGTCATGAGTGGGCACATATGACTGAAATATCTGTTGTGATCATAAAAAGAGAAAGAGCTATAAGAATATGTTCTGGTGAGGTGAGGCAACCCCCCATGCCCCCCAACCCCCCGCCTCAGGATCCAGACACTCGCCGGTATAGTATAGAATAGAGTTTATTTAGGGCATGGGGAGGGGAGTTAAGAGGGTAGCAGAGGCAGAGAAAGGCAGAGAGAAGGAGAGAGTAGAGAAGGAGGGGATGGCCATGACCACATGGAGAGAGAGGGAAGGGAATGAGGAGAGAGGGGGAACAAGAGGGCAAGAGGCAAGGGAGAGAAGCAGGAGTAAGAGAGAGAGGAGGGGGCAAGCTGCCCCTTTTATAGCGCCAGGCCTACCTGACCGTTGCCAGGTAACCATGGGGAGGAGCATACCTGGCTGCGGCCAGGAGTCTGTGGGGGGTGGAGTTTATACAGAATGCTAACAATGTCGCGAGTGAATACTGCTCATCCGGATGTCTCAAGGCAGTCTCTTGTCCTACCGCTGAGGGAACAAAGGATCAAAGTGGTTGCCAAGGGGATTAAGGTGTCATAGGTCGGAGCTATATCCTATCCCTAAACTTCTCTTTGATTAGTAACCAATTTCATTTTTGTTTGTTATTTTTTAAGATTAATAAAAAAAAAAAACCCTAACTTTGGTTCTTTGTGATCTTAACGCCATATACCCCAATCCCTGTCACTCCCCCTCCCTTGTACTCACCCTCTATCCTTGCAACCTCCTCATAGCCAACAGAGAAAAAAAAAAAAAACTCATTGTGGAAGCTGGAGTGTTTCATGGTGTGTCCCACAGTATTCTCTTTTCTCCACACTTCTTTGTTTGCAAATGTTCTTTTTTGCAATGACTTGCTGTTCTGGTACAAGGCCTCTTGCTTCTGGTGCTCTAGCAATACCAGAACCTCACTGGGGCTCCTCTTGGGTATCCATCCTGTTCTTGCCCTGTATCATGGAGATTCTGTAGTTTTGGACCTTTAGAACTGACTCCCTCATAACTCCAGCAGTTCATTGATGGGGTAGATGTTGGGGTATGACAATTCAAAGCCCTGGTTCTGGGCATGAGAGGTATCTAAGCCGGCCAGCCTGACAGCTCACCAGTAACCCTCACAAACAGGGTGAGCTCTACCTTGCTGCTCAGGTGAGGTGCAGGGTCTGCTCCACTGAGGGCTGCAGCCAGTGAGGGACAAGGCCAGTTCTCCCACTCTCCTGTATGCCATTGATGGTGAGGGACAAAGGAGGGGAAGAGGGTGTCTCTCCCTGGTCCAAGGCAGGGCCAGCTCTCCTGTGCTCATGTCCTAGGAGCTCCCTCATGTGCAACCCCAACATCCAGGTGGCACAGGGTGAGGGTGGGAGACCTTTGTTTATAGCATTCAGTACTTTTTGATTGGTGTTGTACTCAAATTGCCACAAAATTAAGTTTTAAAATGGCATGTTATTCCTATTAAAACATACCTTACGAAACAAGAAGGATGTGTTGAATCCCAATTATTAATTTTAATACTTTAAGTTAGATAACAATCATTTCCCCTTTTAGAAAGTAACATTTTCTTAAGCATCTTTACCAATATATAAACTCATATTTTTTTTATATCTTATTGATGAAAAACTTCAAAAGTATATTACTGTTACTGTGTCACTTTGTTTTCAGAGCCTTGGTACAAAAACTGGCATATACAGTGATTTGGATTACTTCCAAGTGACATCAGTGGACCTCATGGAGCAGAAATTGTCAAGAAGGAGGAGGTCTTTGGTGGGCAAAAGAAAGAAAGTGCTTGGGTTCCAGAGGAGGGAGGGAGAGAGAGAGAGAGAGAGAGAGAGAGAGAGAGAGAGAGAGAGAGAGAGAAAAGAAAAAAAGAAAACAGAATAGTCTCTGAACACATTGCATGTGAGATATGAGGCATGGTGGAACAGTAGCCTGGTTGGTTCAGAGGGAACTGGTCTATCCATCCACAGACCTTCTGTGTGCTAATTGTAATGAACACACAAGAGACATGGAATAACAAAATAGCAAATGTGTATTTCACCTTTCTGAAGGGACCATATATAACTATATAACATCATTTTTATATCTCTTATCTCCATTCTCATCTGTCTTACTTTGGTTTACTATTGCTATGATGGAACTATTGGGACAAGGGCATTTGGCTTCCATATTCTGAGTCACAGTTCATTGAAAGAAGCCAAGACAAGAATTCAAACTGGTGCCGGGTGGTGGTGGCGCACACCTTTAATCCCAGCACTTGGGAGGCAGAGACAGGCAGATTTCTGAGTTCAAGGACAGCCTGGTCTACAGAGTGAGTTCCAGGGCAGCCAGGGCTACACAGAGAAACCCTGTCTTGAAAAAACCAAAAAATAAATAAATAAATAAATAAATAAAAATATTATTATTATTTATTATAATTATTAGCCCAGAAGTTTGGAATACAGGAAGAACGACCCACAAACCACAAGAAACTTTAGAAGAAGGAAGACTAAAAGGTGGACATTTCATTCCTTCTTAAAAAGGAGAATCAAACACCCACAGGAGTGGCAGAGATTAACTATGGAGCAGAGACAGAAGGAAGGACAAGCATATAGCTATCTCCTAAGAGGCTCTGACAATACCTGACTAATACAGATGTAGAGGCTCACAGCCATTCATTGAACTGAGTACACGGTCCCCAATGAAGGAGTTAGAGAAAGGTTCTATGGAGCTGAAGGGTTTGCAGCCCCTTAGGACGAACAACAATTACTAACTCAGAGCTCCCAGGGACCCAACCACCAATCAAGGACTATACA
The DNA here is from genome assembly GCA_019843815.1 of Montemys delectorum. Classification (NCBI taxonomy): domain Eukaryota; kingdom Metazoa; phylum Chordata; class Mammalia; order Rodentia; family Muridae; genus Montemys; species Montemys delectorum. The sequence goes on from JADRCD010190065.1 coordinate 28,776, forward strand.
GGGTGGGATTGAATGTACTGGAAGCAGGTATATAGTAGAGGATTGCAAATTCGATCATCAGTAGGAGTAAAGGACCTCAGCCTTGTGAAGGTTTTGTGCCCCAGTGTAGGGGAATGCCAGGGCCAATAAGTGGGAGAGGGTGGGGTGGCAGGCATGGGGAAGGGGGAGGCAAAAGGGGTTTGTTCTTGCTTTTGTTTGTTTGTTTGTTTTTGTTTGTTTGTTTTGGAGGGGAAGATGGGAAAGGGAAAATGTACATGTAAATAAAGAAAATACCTAATTAAAAAAAATGCAGAAAAAAAAAAAAAGAAGAAGAAGAAGAAGTATTCAAACTGGGCAGTAACCTGGAAGTGGGAGCTGACGCAGAGGACGTGGAGTGGTGCTGTTAACTGGCTTGTTCCTCATAGCTTGTTCAGCCTAATTTCTTTCTTTCTTTTTTTTTTTTTTTTCCAGAGCAGAGTTCTCTTTTTAATCAATCACAATGTACTTTAGAATCTCATAGTGGATAGCCTTGAATTATCTATCCATGCTGAGTGTACCTGTCAGTAGAACAGGGTAAGAGAGCAATTTGCCAGCCGTAAGCACACTGACTGCTACATGAACAGCCTAGAGTTAACTATGGCTGGTGTCACACAGTAAGCTCTGTCTTACAGAACTAACTTACCAGCCCAGAGTGGCCCCACCCACAATGGGTTGGACTTTTGTTCATGATCACTGATTAAGAAAATGCCATTGTCTGCCTAAAGCCTGATCTTCTGAAGACATTTCCTTAACTGAGGTTCCCTCCTTTCAGATGACTCTAGCTAGTGACAAGTTGACAAAAACTAGCCTGCATATCATCTATATTTCTTAACTACTTCAGGCACTTTTTTCCTAAAATAATCAGTTTAGTTTTCTGTAATTTTTAAGTACATTTATTTCTTCATGTGTGTATGCATGTTTAGTGTGTGTGTGTATGTGTGTGTGTGTGTGTGTGTGTGTGTGTGTGTGTGTGCATAGACAGGTCACAAGCCTATATGGAGGGCAAAGAACAGTTTGCTTATGGGATTGGATCTCTCTTTCCACCCTACTGGTTCTGGTGATTAAACTCAGGTGTCTGTCTTGGCAGCAAGCAAGTTACCCTCTGAGCATTGTGCCAACCCTAAAGTAACCATTTTAGATTTGTAACTCTTGTGATAGATTTGCCTTTGGTCCCTTGCTTTTATCCTGGTGAGATTCATAAATTTACAGCATCTATTCATTACACAGAATGATGCATTATTGTTATCCAGCTCCATACATGCATACCATGTACATTTATCATGCCCCGATTAACTTCCTCTGTCTCCTTTCCATCTCGCTTTGGTCTCCTTCCTGTTCCATAATATTCTTCCTTCTACATTTACATATCTCTTATACATGGTGAATTAGCTTTCTTATAGTCAAATTAAAATGGAAAGAAAATAATTTCTTTCAGGAGGATCATTTTCCTGAATATCCCTAGACTAGTATCCAGTGGCACTGCTGTCCATCCACTGTCTCCAGTTTTTCAAGTTCAGTTTCACTGACATGCCCCCACATGCCCCCATAACAACCAATGGCAAAGCTGCAGCAAATACTAACATTGCCCTGCCTCACTCTTCCTGACCACATTCATAGACTTGTCAGAAAGCCAGATCCACCATACCTAATAATAAGGATACTGACATGCCAGGAGAAGTTTTAGTTTTGTCTTCTTTATTGTATTATTTATATTATAGGCCACACAGCTTTTAAAGGCTACTTAATTAATGAATTTATCTATAAATAAATAAGGTTAACGGTTTTATTCGCAGATACCCTACTAAATTCTTTTGTAGATAGGAGGTGCTTCTCTGACTGATGAGACTCAGGCTCTAGGTCAGTGGTAGAATGGGTGCTTTCCATAACTGTGCTCCTGAGGTCAATCCAGAATGGGGGGGATTTAATGGCATAATGAACACTGGAAGTGGATTCTCAGATCATATAGGAATAGTTTGAGATCTCTATGGATAACATGTAACTTTGTCACTAGGTCACTGAAATCCTTATAAGGAGTCTCTTTCACATTGTAGCCTTTTGATCTCCATTGACACAATTCCATAAAAACACAGAGAGGAGTGGAGAAGTCTAACATCTCATTGCTTTTATTAGCACACTCTTATGGGCTTCAGCAGTGGCTGAGGGAGCATTGCCTAGACTCATGCTTTGGTAAACTTTATAACATTTCAAGTCTCTAAATATATAATCCAAATCAATTTGTACATGTGAACACAGATCTACACACATACAAACACACACACACACACACACACACACACACA